>BQNB010073375.1:0-32140 GCA_026074375.1 Tanacetum coccineum
ACAATAGAAGCAACAATCAACACACATATAGATCTAATGCAAATAAAAATGTAAGGCGATAAGATAAATAAAGATGTAAAGCGAAAAGTAAAAGAAAGTGTAAACCGAACGCGATGATTTATAGTGGTTCGGTCACGAAGCACCTCTTCGCCCTACTCCACTCCCCGAGTACCCAACTCCCTTTAGGCGGAGAAAACCATACACAACTATGCTTACACCGATTTCCGACACTAGGCCAAATGTCGAGTTCTAATCCTAGCTAGAACCAATCTATCACAACTTTTGTATTTTGAGGACTAAAATGCTAACCACACTACTTCACAACACTTTACTTTACTTCACGACTTGACTTTACTACTAATCGCACAACTTCACTTCACTACTAACCACACAACTTCACTTCACTACTAACCGCACAACTTCACTTCACCAAGACACTACCAAGATCACCACGATCTAACACACCTTCCTATGATCACCATGATCTAACACACCTTCCTATGATCACCACGATCTAACTATTACACATGATTACAAGAGATATGAATAAGTTACAACATACAACACCATCTAACATACAAGTGATCAAATGTAATCACTTCTATGTGACTCGATCTACTACATGAAAGGTAAGAAACAAAGATGATCACTTTCATGTAGAGACATCCTATTCATCTAGGAAGTAACCATGAATCAAGCCTAATGCTAGAAACATGTTAGAAGATCAAAGACATAAATTTTTGATGTGGATTGGTGTTTGGCCGTGGGTTTTGTACAAGAAGGAGGGGGAGGAATAGTGTGGTATTTATAGGGAAATCATTTCTTGGAGAGGTCTCTTTTGCCCAATGGATAAAAGGGTGAATTGGATAATAGGATGCACCTTAATTTAAAATTTAAATTTACTAGTTTCCCTCCATTTTCTAGAAGTTTCTAGAACCTTGATTGGGCCTTGTTGGGCCTTAATGGGCCGAACTCTATTGGGCCCCCAATAGACTTGTCCATTTTCTTGGCCCGATCCAATTAGCGAAGTCCATATTTGTAGAAGTATCGGGACATCGAGAAGAGTTGATGAATGTTTATGTAGATGATTTATGTATACAAGTAACTTGCATACTTTACGTAATGATTTACAAGTTACATGTTTGTCATCACCAAAACACAAAGAGCATGTATAGATTAAATATCGTAACAATCTCCCCCTTTTTGATGATGACAAAATATGTAAACCGTAAATCATAGTAAAATATTAAAGTTACCCAATTACACTTCTTCTTCCCCTTTTGTCAAAACAAAAAGGTGTGAGCTCTGAGTTCTCTACTTTTATCTTCCCTTTGATGATGACAATACATACCTATCCTCAAAAAAAATCAAACTTACATCATCCCAGTGAAGTATTGCTCCTATCAACCTCGTTTAATCATCCCAACCTCGTTTAATCACCCTATTGTATAATGACTCTAACGAATCTATGGATCAAATTTGTTGCAAACTCTTAACCTACATCAAGTGTTAGTTTTGTGAAACATAATATATATAGGAGCAATATTAAAGAGGTGAAATACACATATCAAGAAATGTGTAGATGTCTTTAACGGTTGCAAACATGATGACTTTGACATTTACAAATGCTCCCCATTAGTATATATAGCAAGACACTTAGCGGGGAACAAAACATGCATGTCTTAGGTATATGCATTCTAAAGTATGACACTTAAAAAGAAAATTCAAAACTTAGACACATGCAATCATTGTTTTAATAACAATCAACCTAAATTCAAGATAAAAAGAATGATGACGTATGCTTAAGACACGACAATGTTTAGGAACCAATGATAAGATTTGACGGACACATGCTTAAGGACTAAGACTCGACCAACACCCTTTGGTATTATATCGACTTTAATAAACGAGAACAAAATTAGTATATTGATTGACACACTATTATTATGAGAATGACTTCATCCAAGATGTCATTTGGATAAGGAGTATTAACGTATTTTGATCGACACGTTCCTTATCGTCATCTAACCAAGATGATGATGTGGATTTGAATAGACTAAGGGTTGTATTGAGAGATTCCTAAATCCTCAAGGTTTCTTTGTTAAGCATTATGTATGCTTTTCATGTTTGGGGTGTTTAAGGATAAACATTATTGTAAGACTTTAGGTCAAACTAAATGTTGATTATTAGGATGATATTTTTGAGAAAACATAAACGAAGACGGCGACGTGAATGAGAGGGGAAGGTGTTGACTAATAGGTTTGGTGGTGTTTTTCGTCTGTTGTTAATGTTGACGAATAAAGGTGAAAATGTGAAATGAGGTAGTAGTTCTTTCATGGTGAAAGAAAAATGAAAGACATGACAGTGTGATGACTCGACAACACTTAAAGATTGAATATCTTCTTTGTATTATTCACTTGCTTGAAAGTGGAAATGATCAGATGATAAGACGTATTTCATTATGAAATTCACTTGAGTTTTGGCAACATAGGCACAAATGCTTATGAGTGTGAGACGCATTTCATTATGAAATTCACTTGACTTTTGACAACATAGGCACAAATGCTTATGAGTGTCAGGATATAAGACATATTTCATTACAAAATTCACATGACTTTTGACAACATAGCCACACATGCTTATGAGTGTTGGGATATGAAGATGATATGCATTTCATTATGAAATTCACTTATGGGGAATGGTTACATGGTGAATCTTCTTGTAAAGATGACTAGGTAGATGACTCAAGATTGGTAGTAGCGAGGATGACTCGGTTTTTTATTTCACTTTAGTTTCTAGTGAATAAGAGTCACATATGTGAGTTCTTGAGAGTATTTGGTTAAAGGATATATGTGACCAGGTGTGTTTTCCCTTCCCTTTTAATTCGTGCTCATCCGGACATGAATTGTGGGATAAAAAGAGTAAATGAAGAAAAATAAAGACGGAAGAGATGAGCTTGACAATGTAATGACGGATGACGGTTAGCACACGATGAACTTCATCCACGAAGTTATGTAGCTCTTCTCGAGTATTGTGAATGTTTATAGAACAATCACACGACGAGGTACGAGGTTATCTTTAAGGTGGTAGAGGAAATGTAAACGAAAGATATTAATCATATATATAATAATAGAGGCGTAATTAAGGTTTTTATGAAACGAATTTAAATAATGAGTGACATTTTAATTTGCATTTCGCGAATTAAAAATACTTAAATATTTCAGATGAAATAATTAAGTTGTCGAGATTAAATATAGTAGGCTTAATAGTAACGAGAGTATTAGAAGCAAAAATAAAAGTTTACGAAATGTGTTCCATCATTCCTAGACCTATACGAAGATAGTTGAAAGATTCACGTTTGAGAGGTTTAGTATGAATATCGGCGATGTTATCTTCAGATGGAGCTTTTTCGATGAAGATATTTCCTTTTTGAACATTTTCATAAGGGAAACGATAACGTATTTTGATGTGTTTTGTACGCGAGTGTTGCACAAGGTCGATGGAATTTTTGATGGGAGTTTTATGTTCTAGATCAATGGATAATGTTTTGATTTTCCTCATTTGTGTATAGGTAAAGGGCATGACGATAAATCATCGTGGGGACATTTTCCTATGGGGATGCGAAAAAAGGGGACTATCAGGAAGTGAATAGTACTTAGGTCTTAAGGTTGCTGGTATATTAAAAGAGGGGCTCTGAAATCATTATGTTAAGAAAACTCGTAAGGGACCTTTGTTACACAAAGGTTGTGGGAATGCTTTTAGAATGTAGGAAGAGGGGGGGAAAATTTTAAAAAACATTATGTTGTTTAAAAGGGGCTTGGGATTATGAAATTTTCGGATTATGAACCTTTTAAACGGTTTGTCGATCACATGTTTAAAAGTTACTTTAAGATTTTGGATGTAAAATATTTTTTAGTTGTCAATAACCTACTTGGAGGTGTGTTAAGTATGTATCTAAACTTTTACCCCTTGACGAAAAGATGTGGATTGTTTTTGGAAGGAAAGACCGGAGGATTGATGGTTTAAGGAAATGTGTAGGTGAAGGGTCTCTAGAAATATCAATTACCATTTTTTTACGATTCTTTTGACTTTTTTAGGATTTGTGTCATGGACGACGAAGGATAAAAAAAATTTCTAGTGTGTGTAGATTTATATACCTTGATGCATAAGACAGTATAGATATAGGCATTATAAGGTTTATCTAAGCATGCATCGACACCAATATTATCAACCGATGTTTAATGTGTAAAAGGATCCTTTGGTCATTTATTCGTTAATTGTCTATATCAAGCCTATTATAGTGTTAGGTGTACAATTTTTAGATGTTAAGGTCTGTTACAATGACGCATTCAAATACATGATTTAATTTTTTAAATGTAAATCGTTTCTTGTAAAACTGTTTAGCATTTTAGGCATTTAGGGGGAGCATGTTGTATTTAGATAAAAACTATGATATATTTTATCTAAATTTGCTAGAAAAGACCAAATGCACACTTTTGTAAGTGGTACTGCCATTTAAATATACCTAAGGACAATTAAAACGTTGAGCCATCAAGATCATGAAGGGGGACATTATAAATTGCTTTTTTACCATGTGAACAAAGTAGTCATCTTGGAATAACATTTAAAGTAAACATTTCGTTGAGTTACATTGTGTCTAGATTGGAACTTTAATGGATGAAGCCTTAATTTTCTTACGTGGTTAGTGTTGTACTCCTAATGGAGATACAATAAGTCTTTCGAATGTTAGGGTCATTTTTCATTTTTAGGCATTATTGTTGGGAGAAGCATTTAAATCAACATTAGGAGGACATGTATGTGTGACTATCACTTAGTGGTGCCTTCAATTCTGGCTAAAGCACGACCATTTTTTTTAACATGGGCGTTTTTTACACACCGAACCAAAACTCAAACTTCACTCTTGGAAGCAAATTTTCAAAAGGTTTTAGGTCAAAATGAATTTTCTAGTTTGCAATAGATCTCCAGGCAGGTCTTTCTCATGTTTGGGGAGGAACAATAATAGAATTTATTTATAATTTTGCTAATGAAGGTGTAGCCAAAGATTAATATTTGTTTATCTTTTTCATTAGGAGGGCCTACATAAAACTCATTACTTTGATTCCGGTTTCACATAATTTCCTATATCAAGGGATTGTGTGGGAATTTCTAAAATATGGTTGTAAGCAAGATTTTTTTAATCTTTTGTTCAGCTCTAAAGGTTGTTTGGTTCTTGTTATATTTTGGCTTTGATTTAATGGGATGTCTTATTTATTTAGTATCTTTAATGTGTAGTTGTCCACTGTATGTGATATTTTAACCATGCTTTGGGTTTTTTAAAAATGCCAAAGATGATGTGCTTATTTTTTTGTTGACAATGGAACATAATACGTTTATTATTGTGGTTGTTTTATGGAATTCTCCATGTTTCCATGGTCACATGTGAATTGTATACTCGTCATTATTATTTTTATCTTAATTGAAGTTCTGTGATTCTTAATGTTAATATAATTAAAAAAGGTGACATATTTTATTTTTTTATACCCTAAAATTATTGCTTTTTCTTAAAAGTTATTTTTGCTTATCTATTGTTGTATATTTCCATAATTAAATATGTTATTTGAACATAAATGTATTTTTTACTTGGTTTATGCATTGACAACATAATTTTTTTGATAGGGTTATTTTTTCAATTCTATAATTTAACTTATTTTTTTTTCCAAATTAATATGTTTTGGTATTTTCTTGTAAAACACAAAACCCATTTTTATGCTACGAAGGATGAAAAAATAAAATGCCATTGGGACTATTATTTAGTCCTTTATCATTATCGTTTAATTATTGATAAGTCCATTTAAATTTTTTTTAACATAAATGTTTTCCCAATAAACATCATTTTTATGTCTAGGTGAATAATAACAAGGTATATTATTTTTATTTTTTAAGGAATTTGTTAAATAGTGAACAATTTTAGCTATTGGAGTGTTGTTGGCTTTTTTGTTTTGTTGTATGAGAAAAGGTCTTACCATATATTGTTAGTTTGGCTCGTGTTTGGTTTTTCAAAAAAAATTGACCACACACATGTTTTACCAATTTGTCCATCGGCTATTGTAAACATTTGCCTTGAATATTTTCACGGACGGAACTTCTAAAAGTCGTTCACTATTTCCTACTTACATTGTGTCTTTTTTTTATTGCAATGTATTAAAAATATTTAGTATAATTATTTTTGGAACACCAAATATCATTGGGGAAGATGTAAGACTTCAAATTATTGGGCCATAATCAACACAAGTGTGAGTTTTGATCCGATGCCATAAATTCTTTCATCTTGAAAAAGTGGTAATTTATTTTTCATTTCAACTTCATGTTTGTGATTGAGTTAGTGTTGTTCCAAGATAATAATATTTGTGTTTATGTTTTTGATAATTTATCACTTGGAAAAATTAATAAAACATAATAAAGAATTCGGATTTTCATGTCCATACACAAAAACTTGTCTATTTAGATTTCAATAAAGTTATATGGATGTGTTTCAAATGTTATACAATTTTAAAATGGGCTGGAATAATTAACTTTAATTTTTATTATAGGGAAAATACTAACGGGGTAAAAGGTTATTTTACAAACATATGTCAGTAATTATATTTTTTAGGTAAGAAACAGGTCATCCACAGGGATTTGTAATTAGTTGTTTAGATAATCTTAAAGGGAAATAATTCGTTAATCTTAATAAATTAACATTTTTTGTTTTTCCAATGATTAATTAAAGATGATAACCGTAGGATAAGTTGGAAATTAAATTTCATAAGCGTTGGAATTGATCAGGGGGGACCAATGGAGGTGGTACCTTCTAATTTATAAATAGGGATTTTCTCGTCAGATAAATGTTTTCACTCAAAAAACTCTAACTTTAATTAAACTCAAACGCGGACTTATATTTAGTTAACTTGTCCAGTGGTTGTCCACTTAAATATATCCACGTTTAATTGTTATATCGGGAGCTTTAATTTGTTTATCAAATTTTAGAAAAGTGGATTTGCTCGCACATAATACGATAAAGATCAATTGACAAATCTTTCTAAACAACTACTATTCTACTCATAATGGGCTCCTTTCGACCTATACCGATATGTTTAGTTAATTTAAGTTGATGATAAATCACAAAAACAGGGACAAGGATTATTGATATAATAGGATTTTGCAACATAAGCTTTGAGTAGTCATTGGTGTGATTTTTTTGCCTCTCCATGCTTAAAGTGTTCATAAACAAAGTACGATTTTAACATAGACTTCAATTTATTTTTCAATAACTATGGTTGATTAAACCATTAATTCGTTCTTGGATCGTAGATCTTTTTATTTAGTTTAAAGGGAGTTGAGTTAGTGGTGTTTTGTGTTTTTGTATGTTATTGAATGTTGTGGATCAGAGAGGGAATGTGTGTGTTGGGTTGGTGTTTTTGGGATAATAAAGGGAATGATTTAAGAGGTGACTAAATTTCTTCCTATATTTTTAGGGTGGTTTTTGGGTGAAAATAGTGTGGCGCACCACTATAGTTTTATGCGGCGCACGCATGGTGATTAAGTGACACCTAGGGAATTATGGTAATTTATTGGAAGTGCGACGCAACACAAAAATAAGTTTGTGACAGGCGTTTTCTTTGGGTTTTGGTTAAAATTGCTAGTAGCATTACAGTCTTTATAAATTGCCTTTTTCACCATATCAGATGGGCATGTTTCGACGCCATAAAAGATTATTGTGGCGGGCGTTCTTGTTGAGTTGAATGCAAATGTTGAATGTCTTTGACTTGAAGGAAACAAGGTTTGTTGGCGCCACACTAATGGCCTAGTTCGGCGGCCTCATTTGGGCCACATTTAAGTGCTTGATTTTGATTGATTTCCTTTTCTTGTTTGATGTTGTTCACTTTAAACGTGTTAAGTTTTTGATTTTGTGTAATCTTTTCCTTCGGGAATGTCCTTTCGATGTTTGAATCCTGCAAGGCATTTTTTAAGTTATCAAGTATGAAAAGTTTCACTCGAGGTGGCGAATTTGATTATTAAATATATGGAAAAAATAACTGTGGGGTCAAATTCGGTTTCCATATTTTAGATAGTTTACTTTTATTCTCGCAGGTATTAATTATATTTTTTCCATTTTTTATGTTTGGAGATTATTGTAAACTCACGGGGCTAAACCGGGAGTTTTAGATTAGACGTGACATTTTTGCTAAATTTTTGTACGTGACGTTTACCAAATGAACCGGCGAATTTCTACACGTTTAATGCATTGACCGTTTATATTTTTTTTTAATGCCATTTGAATATTTTTTTTTATTTTACACATCGTTTTTTATTTTTCGGTTTATAAAAACGCCTACATTTTTTCGTTTATTTTCGTATAAAACTTTTTAGGTTATGGCGTCGTTTTGTTGGTTTTCAGGGTCTCGTTGAGTTTTTACCGTTTTATTTAATTGTGGTGACTATTGGTGGGTTTTTCGCTGACCTACATTTTTTTTTTTATACATCCCTAATGGGGGCTCTACCCTTCCCCCCCACCTCCCGCGCACCAAATCCCCGGGGAGGGGGGAAGGACGAGCGGAGGGGGGGGGGAGGATCGAGGGGAGCGACCCCCCCCCCCGCCCGAACCCCCATAAAGCGTGGGCGGGGACCATCACAAGAGTGGGGAGGGGTGTCCACTTTTTTGATTTCTCAACCTCCATCACATAATTGCACAAACACTTGGCAATGATCCTCTTATAGCATATATTAAAGCTAAATTTGGACCAATCTAAACACACACACAAAGTCAATTTAATTTTACAAAACCAATAAAACAAAAACCGCGTTTTATTCTCTCTTCTCCCTCTTCCATTTTGTGTGGTCCTCCAAAACACAACCAAAATATATAAAGTTTTGAAGATCAATGAAGATGAACCCACTAGTTTGAATTATTGGAACTACCTAGTGTAATACCTTATTTTTTTTGAGGGCAATTTAGTAGGAAGTTTTTTAAAAAAAGGTTTTACCACCAAGTTTGGGGGGGTCTTGAAGTTTTAAGAGGTGTTTTTTTTATAAGAGTTTTCTGGCTATAAGATAATGGTGGTCAAGAGTATTTGGGTTGAAAAGTTTAAGCTTGGAAGTTTTGATAGGCCCTTATCAAGGCCTCTGGGTCTTATTTTTGAATCCATTTGATTCATTGTCTTACACTTTTCTTGTGGTTAATTTGATGTTAATGAGTCTTGTATGTTTTTTCCTTTTTTTTTCCCATTGGTATATGTTCATTGGCATGACTATGATTATATGATGATCAAGGGATTTAAAAGGGGGGGTTATGTGTGTATGTAATTTCATAGGGTTTAGTTTAAATCTATAAAACTAAAATGACTATTTAAAACAAGTGAGAATAACCTATAAAAATTTCGTAGGCTGATAAAATGTAACAGTAAGTTTTTATAAAACTCATATGGTTTGAGGTTGGATTTGATAGCATGTGGGTCTTAGATAATTCTCTTATTTGATACATTTTGGCAATTTGGATCATTTCTAGAGGATTTAAATAATGAATATGAGTTTTGATCAAAACACTCTAAAAAAAACTAGTCAATTTCTGGGACATCCCTATAAAGATTGTGTTAAAAACAAGTCCACACATTTATGACTTTGGAACACCTTTAAAAAATGAAAAACTAATGGGATGTATGATAAACTTTTATTTGTAGATATCCTTTATCAGTTGGATGGTCATATCCCTATTTCCTTTGGTTTGTAAAAATGGCATCAAACATGGTGAAGGTGGACAATTTCAGTCCAAAAAATATCTAAAACATGGACATTTATGTATAAAAGTAAAACCATTATGGTACTATGTATGGGGACTCAAAAGTGATGAAACTACTAAAAGGGGGTTTACATTTCTTGTAAATAGTGGACCTTAATTATGAGAGGCTTAAGCATATATAAAATAATAAATTATTACTATTTATGGTTTATAAATTACAACTATTTTCGTAACACAAAATGTGTATAACAAAATTTTCTAAAAAAACCCCGATACTCTATATTATGTAAAAGGTTTTATGACTAAACCCGAGGTGGTTAGGACACCTCTTCTTGGGTGTTTTTAAAAGGCTAATATTTGATCTAAATAATAAAAACCCAACCCCCGAGGAGATACCCGAAAAACAAACTTATAATTTTACAAAGGTTCCATTTATGGCTAGAATTTACGGTACACCGCAAGAGCTTATTGGGGAACCCATCCTAGGCACACCTATGAAATTCATAATCGGACCTATACGGACTTAGCATTTGGGCCCATCCCACTTTGGGGACCCACACTTTATAATGGATAAGGACCAGATCTAAAAAGACTTAATATCTATAAAATTGCTTATGTGGGGGACTTGGCTTTTTAATGGGCCCTTTTTGGGCTAATTTGGGGACATTCTAGTT
Organism: Tanacetum coccineum; assembly: GCA_026074375.1. Classification (NCBI taxonomy): domain Eukaryota; kingdom Viridiplantae; phylum Streptophyta; class Magnoliopsida; order Asterales; family Asteraceae; genus Tanacetum; species Tanacetum coccineum. The sequence continues at coordinate 10,450 of BQNB010073375.1, forward strand.
GAAATGGCTTAATTGTGGCATAATTAATTATATAGTTTAAAAAGTCTTAAGTATAAAATTACTTGACAATTCTGTTTATAACTCTGGATTTCCTCATTTCATTGTTTTAATAAACATTTGTTTACATATATTTTGTACTGTATTTTTTATGTGTTTTTTCATTATTTATTACCCAATACTAGGAAAACCTAAGACCCACAGGTTTACTAATGCATAGGTTTTGGGTTGATCGGACACAACCTACTCCGTAAGTTCTTATATAATATCGCTATTCCCTCTTCCGACATCACTAGTGTGTTCATAGGCCTCGCATTTTTTTTTCGTTAATTGTTTTTTTAAAACTGCACGTGGGGGATAACTTGGCTTTTTTTTTTACAATAGACTCACCACATGGGACCCAGAATTGTATGCTAGTAGCCTTGATTATTATAAATGTTAGGGCGTTAAAACTCACTAAGATTAAATGGGGGAACCCGCGGAAATTTCATGAATTTTTTTAAAACTTCGGGGATACATTTGGTAGACACGGCGTATACATGGAATAATTCTATTTGTAAGGTTTGGGCCAACCTTCTAACTTTCCGTGACGGACTGGCTTTCGTCATGTGAGTTAGAGAATTGACCCCATCCACGATGCGTATGCGTGATTTTTAAAACTTGACGGGGTAGTAATATTGCACTCATTAAGCGTGGGTGTATTGTGGGGGCTTTTTCCCTTTTTTAGATCGGTACAACGTTCATACTTGTTCATGAGAATTATAATTATTCCCCCTATAACTTTTTGTCTGATCAAATCATCGTTTATGTCTTGATGGATTTTTGAATAAATATGGATACTTGTATTCGGATATTTCTATATATATTTTATTATATTTATTTATACTGATTTTTTATAATTTTATATTTTATATATATATATACTATTTATATATATTTATATTAACTCTATGGATACACTCAAACTTTATTGTTGACTTTTTATGGGGCATGTTTTATTCTGGGTCCGTGAAGTATTTCGGTGATTGTTGATTTCAAGAGAAAGGCTTAATGAAAATAATTTTTTAATAAGGACCCATTTAAAGAAAAATCATTTTCGATGAAAATAGTTGAAAATTGATGTGTTGATTATGATAATCATTTGGGAACATATGGTTAGTAAAAAAACTTTTTATTTTATATGACTATATTTAATAAAAACGTCTAATTTTCTAGCTCGTTTTTTTCTATGCTTGATGTTTATATGTTATTTTGGGTACACGTAGCTAAGCCAATTGGGACCCTCCGGGCTGATTATAATAAAAAAATGGATGGTTGTTACAGATTGGTATCAATGAGTCTTAGTTATAGAGAACAAAAGATTTTTAAAAAAATGAACGAAGGAATTTTTGAAATCTTTTAACTTATAAACTGTTGCAGCGGAAAATCTACGAATTAAACGATGGGTACAAGAATGAGAAGGATTTTTTTTATCGTTATATTATATAAGGAAAATAAATAATTATGTTTATAATATGAAAATTTTCACTTTATTTGGAATATAAATGTTAAATATGTAATTTTTTTTTAATACTAATACGGGATTATTTATATGAGGCAGGGTAATTGTTCATGGCAAGTAATCCCCTAATTCATCTTATCGTTACCGAAAACGGAAGCTTTCCGAAGACATAACCCGTTTGTTCCCGAGCCCGAAACCAAGTTGTGGATATCTCGCCATTGAAATCCCAACGAAAATGGTTGGACATTTCCCGGACGATATTGATTTGGTTGATTATGACGAGAGATTTCCTGGAAGGGAAGGGATTCTCGAGGAGGGAACCCGAGGGAAGATGTTTGATATTGAGCTCGAGGATGATGCTTGAGTTGATTTTTCCTTATGAAGGTGGAGGGTGACCCAACAAAACCCACGCCCACCTGGAGATGGGTGTCATTCTTGTTTTCTGTTGGTCCAATCCCGATTTCTGAGTTCAAGAGGAGGAGGAGCGGTCCGATGTTGCACCGAGGCTTAAATGCTAGGGTGGGACTATTACCCATAAAAGCCTTTGGCTATTCGTGACTTTTCTGAGGGGGGATTATTTGAGGGTAGGAGAGGTCATCTTCTTGCTCGGTTGGACTTTTCTTTCATGTTGATGGTGGCATTCAGCCACAGTGGGCCTTTAAAGGGGTTGATTTAGAGGGCGTCCAACATGCAACAAGCTAGTGTCATGGGGAGGCTGGAGTTGGGTTACGTTTGCCAACAACTGAGATTGGGCTCTTCTCAAGTCCAAGGATAAAATTTTCGGGGAAAAAAGGACATGGGAGTTACTTTAATCATGATTTTGGATTATAATTGTCGAGCGTGTTTGGGTAATGTTTTCATCGAGAGGATGCGGTATTGGAGAATTGGGGGGATGAATGCAACATTGAAGAAAAAGATTTTGCTAAAACTGAGGGGGGGGGACACTAAGTTGTGGTGGTGTGGGCTCGTATTGGGAGTGTGAGGACTGTTGAGAGGAGGGGTTGCATGGAGTCCCCGAGTGTGGGGTATAGGTGTTTTACTGGGGTTTTTGGTTCGTATTGGGGCTGTTTCGAAGCCGCGCCATCTGATGGTTTGAGGTTAACCGAGCGTTCCAACGAGAAAGAAATAGAAATGAACTCTCTTCGTGAGTGCGGGGGACGTAGGTGGGACCTCCGGAGGCACTCCGGTTGGCCCACTAGTGACTTTCTTTGTAGGCATTATTGTATTTCCATTTTATAGTTAAATCTTTTGTAATAATCATAACCGAATCTGGTTGGTCAGGTTAGTAGGGTTAAGAAAAAACTAGGTCCTTTTGGAGGTTGTATGCATTAGATCGGTGGGGACATGTATGTCAAGGGGGGAACTTTGCAAACTTGTAACTTTGTTGTGATTTTTGGAAATGATTGTTATTTTTTGTTCACTAAAATTTTATGTTTGTGTTGTTTATTTAACCTTTTCTTTTCTTGTTTCTCTTATTGTTCTTTTTGCATATATTCAATATCATTGGATATTTGAAATAATACTCCATTCTGATTTTGATTTTGTGTTTGTGTTTACACAGAATCATTTGCCGCACATAAAAAGCTATGTTCTGAGGGCACGTATGCAGTGGAGGTCCTATTAGGGGGAACTGTTACCGCATCTATGGTTGGGGAATTTGTGGCACCACTCCCAATCACCCAACCGCCAATACACCCCCACCCACCCCCAAAAAATATGTTTTCCCCGGGAAGCCGGGTGGTGACTGTTTGGGTAGCGGGTGTGGTGCTGGGAGGTTTGGTGGTGATATAGTCAGGTGGTGCTTATGCCAGGTTGGTGATTGAAGTTGGGGGTGGCACAGGACCAGCTTGCACATGCCCCTTTAAGTTCGGGGGGGGTCGTTATTATCACATTCATGGATTGTCGTGACACACTTATACCACGGGGTTTGGGCAAATTACCAGTCTTTGGGGAAGTGGGTGGGTGGCGATGGCGGGGGTTTGTTTAGTGGTTGTGGGAGCTCGGGGAGTTTGAATTGGGTGGGGATTTTGGGATTATTCGGATGTTGCCGGGGGGGGGGCGACGGCTGGGGGGGTAGGGTGGTATGGTCGCGGGAGTGGGGGGGGCTTGGGCGGGGGGGGGTAGGGTGGGCGGGGGGGGGGGGGGTGTGGGGGGCGTGCGGGGGATTCCGGTTGTTTGGTGTTGTTTTTTTTTTTGGGTTTAGGTACATATTTGTAAACCGTTTTTGTGAGATTTTTTTTATTTTTCTTCTTTATTTTTTTTTTTTGTATTGGGTCGGTTTTGTATCTGTAGTGTGTTTTGTTTTTTTTTATTGAGTTTTTGACTTGTTGGGGTTATGCTTTTTTTTGTTTAGGGGTGTACTTTGGTATATTGGGTAAGCTTACTTTTTTTCCATATGTTTTTTTTCCCTCACATTTTATTATTTTTCTAGCTTTTATTTTGTATTTTTAGTTGCTTATTCTTTTGTTTTTTTATTTGTTTTCTCCTTTTCGGGACAAAAATAATAAAGAAAGAAACCTAAAATACAAAAAAAAATGGCCAAAAAAAAAAAGTTTCTTTCAATTCCTTAATAGGGAATTTAAAAAGTTAAAATAAAAATAAAGAAAAATAATGTCATGCGCTTTATTTTAATTAATAAAACGTTTAAAAAAGCCAATAAAAAATATACTAATATAATGCTAAATAAAAAAAAGGGGATAAGGGTGAAATTTGCCAAACGGCTACTCTCACATGGGTTCGTGCATTGACTTGGTTGTAATGGAAGGATTTGGCTTGTCCATGGGAGTATTGATGTTGCTAATGGTAACCTTTCCAGTGGACTGAGGGTGTGGAAAGTGGCAATGGATCGAGGAATTTTGTCCTCAAAAGGTGTTGTTGTAATGGCTGGGAGTAAGTAATTGTAACAACTTGAAGTTAATAGGGACTGATATTGGATGGGTATAACAAAATGATTTCCATGGAATTGGCCTTGTTGTTTCCTAGTATGGGTGGAGCCTGAGGTCTGTGAGTAGGTGAAGGTGGAGCAGTATATTCGTGGTTTTATTTGTTGGAAAGAATATACGTGGCGTCTGTGGGGGACATTTTCATCAAAAAGCCTGCTGGTATGATGAGGCTGTTCGTATTGCCTTATCAGCTCATTGGGATCATAAATAATAACAAAGGACAAGGACTGATGAGGTTTTTGAGGGTGTTGATAAAGAGAAAGGTGAAGGGAGATCGTGGTGGTGGTGGGTCATGGTGGGACAAAAACCCAACGCGTGTTACAATCGTGTGCATAAACCAAAAAAGGGCTAAATGTTGGAGCTTTGATCAAATGCTGCACCGAAATCGGGACAAACGAGAGTTGTCCCAAAAGTTGCAAGAATAAGATGGCATTTGCTTTGGGGATTGTTGGTAAGAGGTTAAGTGGTGGTAAGTTTGGGCCACAAGGACTGCTGCTTGTTGGAGCCTCGACAGGAAAAGATGTGATTTGTTTCAAATTGCAATCGAACAGGTCACGAAAGATATGAGTATTGCCCTAAGTTGATTGAGAATTGGGGGACAAGGTGGAAAATAAACCGTGGGAAGGCTTTGGCTTACACAGTTGGGAGCTGTTGATGCTACAGGGCAAAGATCCGAAGTCGCGTATTACCTGGTGACACATTTTTTTCCACTTACTCAACAAAAAATCGATTAATGCTACTGCTTTTTTTATTTGTTTCGGGGTGGTCGTTAAAAGTTTTGTTGTCTACATATTTTAGTAACCCTTATTGATTATTGAAACCAGGTTGGAGTTAAGATAGCTTATTGGGCTATGAAGTCGTTTGGGCCAATTGGGATACTGTAGTATTGTACACAATAAATGTGTTTAATAAGGGTCGTTCCACTTATCTTTTAACTGTTTCTTTTTCCCTAATCGATTAATGGTAATAGAAAACATAGGAAGTTTTTGTATCATTTATTGGGATTAGTTTGGTTTCATTGATATGTTGCACTACTTTTTGTGTGTGGATAGAAAAAGGGTTAGGGATTCCCCTGGAGGGGTAAGATGTTGGTTATCGGTAAGGCGATAGAATTAATTCTTGGATTGAAGATCGTTTCTTGCTCATTTAGGCTCGACAAGTATATCGATGTAACAAGGGTTGTGAAAGGCTCTACTTAGCTTTTAAGTAACTGGGCAATAGAATCGAAGGAGGGAAAAGGCCGATTTGGAAGATGTTCCAGTAATCTAAGTTTTTCCTGAGGTTATTTCCTGAAGGGAATTACCTGACCTTCCGGGCCAACCCAGGAAAAAGTTGAAATCCGTAGTGATACTTATATCCGGTGCATTGACCTGTGGCGTCTAGGTACTTCACATGTGCTCTCACCCTTATCGTTTAGCCACACATTTCCGTTATAATGAAGGGGAGTTTTGGGTCCCCCGATGGCAACTGTTTTGAGTTGTCGGAGGATAATGAGAAAGGTTTTATCGAACGAGGCTCAGTCCTGTGAGGAGCTCCCGGTTATGTTCGTGAAGAAGAAGGATGGAATCGTTCCGAAACATGTAGGCATTGATTTTTAACGAGATACTGAACAAGTTGTCGATCAAGGAATACGAATAATTCCATTTACCACAAGGATTTGATGGGGGGGACTTATTTTTTGATCCAGCTGCCATTATGTTGTTATGCATTTGACTGTCGGTTGTGGAAGTTACAATTGGAGTTGTCATGATGAATGATTTAACAATTATGAAGTGAAAAATGATTGAAGGATCTTAAGTGTTATGAAGTGTTGCGATTGAATCTGTGATTAATTGAAAGTAATTAATTTACGCGGGATTTTACAAGTCAAAGATTTAAACCGAGAAATTGAGTTCTTTCGCAGGATTTTACAAAATCGAGAGGAAACCGTGAAAAGTTAACTTTTGTTGATTATGTTTGTTGTTGTTGATTAATTGTCCTTGTAGTCTGAATTAAAGTCCAAAGTCCTTGTAGTTTGTTTGTCTTGATTTAATGTTTTGATTAAACGGTGATTAATAGATTCCCCAATTCGGTTAAGTTTTCAATGGACAAAACGCAACTTGGACAAAACGCAATCCACTTTTTAGACAAAACGCAATCCACTTTTAGACAAAATGCAATCCACTTTTAGACAAAACGCAATCCGCTTGGACACAAAACGCAATGTAAAAAAAATTGGGCAAAGTAACGTTTAGTCAAAACGCAATTGTGATCTTCAATGAGCAAATTGTAGTTTTGAGGACCAAAACGCAATGAACTTTTAAGCAAACCGCAATGTCTTCCAAGCAAAACGCAATGTCTTTTAAACAAAATGCAGTGAAATTGTCTTGAGCAAAACGTAACAAAGCTTTTAGCAAATCGCAACTTTCTTGATCAAAACGCAATGTCCTTTGAGCAAAATGCAAGAGACTTCAATCAAAACGCAATGAATTTTGAGCAAAACGCAACAAGTACAAAGGTCACTTTCACAAGTCGTTTTCAATGTTGTACTTGTTTGTCTCTATACACAAAACGCAATGAACTTTAAGCAAAACGCAATGAAGAAATGCTCATTTAGACAAACTGCAACCACGAAAATTTCTTCAATCTTGCGACTAAGCCACGATTTCAAGTGAAGAACTTTAATAAACGATACAAGGGCTTTATCTAAACACAAAAATACAAATCAAACCATGTTTTTTCTTTGCGTTTTAGTTCGAACCAAGAATAAAAACTAATAAGAAGCCACGAAATTTGTATTTAATCCACAAATCAAACACTAAACACCCGAGGCTCTTGATACCAAATGTCGGTTACCTAATAATCACTTCACTTCATTAAGATTAATAAGAAAATAAGCTAAGAGGTGAGAAGATTTGTAGAGAGAGAAAGTAATGAGAGAAAGTCAAGAGAGGAAAAATGGAATGGTTGAATTCTAGCAAAGTGTGAAAACATACAATGAGAACCAACACCCTCTCCATCATTGGAGAGGGGTATTTATAGTTAAGACTAAAAGGCTTGCATGCCTTTAGTAATTCTACGGGCCGAGCTCGGGTTTACTTGGGCTTTCGCCCGATACACGTGACAGATTAGATTACAAATAAGAGCCCGTTTACCCGTCTAGCCTATTACAACGTATAATTAATTAAGTGACCGAGACCTAATATAATGAATAAACTTCCTTGTTCGACTCAATATTTTAAGGCTAACAAGATCCGATGGTACGAAATGTCTAAAAGGATGAGTATGGTTACCCTTATTCAGAGGATTGAGGGATCTAATCATGTTGGAATCTCATAAATCAAAATATTCCATTCATCCTGGATCAGATAAAATGTACCATGATTGAAGAAGTTATACTGGTGGCCGAATATGAAAGCTGACATTGCGACATATGTCAGTAAGTGCTTGACACGTGCTAAAGTCAAGGCTGAACACCAAAAGCCGTCAGGATTACTTCAGCAACTGGAAATTCCTGTTTGGAAATAGGAGAGAATTACAATGGATTTCATTACAAAGCTTCTAAGAACACCATCTGGATATGATTTAATTTGGGTCATTGTTGCCCGATTAACTAAATCTTCTCACTTTATTCCGATGAATGAGAAGTATAAAATAGAGAAGCTTACTCGATTGTATTTGAAGGAGATTGTTTGTAGGCACGGGGTGCCCGTGTCGATTATTTCGGACCGAGACCCTCGTTTCGCATCAAGGTTTTGGAGATCTCTTCAAAAGTCATTGGGGACGAATTTAGATATGAGCACTGCTTACCATCCTGAAACTGATGGTCAGAGTGAAAGAACGATACAGACATTAGAAGACATGTTGCGTGCTTGCGTGATTGACTTTGGTAGTGGATGGGATAAGCACTTAACTTTGGCTGAATTCTCATACAATAATAGTTATCACGCTAGTATTAAAGCTGCACCTTTCAAAGCTCTATACAGAAGGAAATGTAGATCGCTTGTATGTTGGAGTGAGGTTGGAGATGCCTAACTCACGGGACCAGAAATGATTCGCGAAACGACAGAGATGATTGTGCAAATCAAGAACCGATTATTGGCTGCTCGTAGTAGACAGAAAAGTTATGCGGATGTGAGACGTAAACCTTTAGAGTTCGAAGTGGGTGACAAAGTTATGCTGAAAGTATCACCGTGGAAAGGTGTTGTTCGATTTGGAAAACGTGGGAAATTAAGTCCCCGTTATATTGGACCATTCAAGATTTTATCAAGAGTGGGTCCGGTGGCATATAAACTGGAATTACCCCGAGAGCTTCAAGGAATACACAATACATTCCATGTTTCAAACTTGAAGAAATGTTTATCGGATGAAGATCTTATTATTCCTCTTGACGAAGTAAGGATCGACGAGAAGTTGCATTTCATCGAAGAACCTATCGAAATCATGGATAGGGAAGTAAAGCAACTTAAGCAAAGTCGGATCCCTATAGTCAAAGTTCGATGGAATTCGAGTCGTGGACCGGAATATACTTGGGAAAGGGAGGATCAAATGTGGAAGAAATACCCTCACCTCTTTGATTTTAACAAGAAAGCGGGCAACAAGATGAATTGATCTTCAGGGACGAAGATCCTTTTTTAGGGGGAAATGCTGTGACAATCCGTCAATTTCAGGTCATTATTTTATTCTCGAGTATTAATTATATTTTTCATTTTTATGTTGAGATATGAACTCACGACTAACCGAGAGAATTAGGGCTTACATTTGTAATTTACGTGACGTTTACAAAGAACTGGCGAATTCTACGTTAAGCATTGATGCTTATATTTTCAAAATGTCATAGAAATAATTTTATTAAATTAATTTTTATTTTTTGTGTTACGCGCATTTTTCGTATTTTTCGTAAAACCTTTACGTAGCGTACCTTTTTAAATATCGAACTTTGATAATACCCGTATTTACAAATATTAGGGCAAGTTAAACAACTCACCCCACTAAAATCTCACCTCATTGGGGTGACAAAAACAAGGTAGGAGGTGTCCACCTTGTGTTCCACCATTTTACAAATGCTTACACTTGTCATTTTAGTTTGAAACACATATAAGCTCTCTTTGACCAATTTTCACACACACAACTTATCATTCCACTCGACGAAGTAAGGATCGACGAGAAGTTGCATTTCATCGAAGAACCCATTGAAATCATGGATAGAGAAGTGAAACAACTTAAGCAAAGTCGGATTCCTATAGTTAAAGTTCGATGGAACTCGAGTCGTGGACCGGAGTATACTTGGGAACGGGAGGACCAGATGTGGAAGAAATACCCACATCTCTTTGATTTTAATAAGAAGCGGGCGACAAGATGAATTGATCTTCAGGGACGAAGATCCCTTTTTAGGGGGAAATGCTGTGACAATCCGTCAATTTCAGGTCGTTATTTTATTCTCGAGTATTAATTATAATTTTCATTTTTATGTTGAGATATGAACTCACGACTAACCGGGAAGAAATTAGGGCTTACACTTGTAATTTAAGTAACGTTTATGAAGAACCGGCGAATTCTACGTTAAGTACCGACGTTTATATTTTCAAAATGCCGTAGATATAATTTTGTTGCATTCGTTTTTATTTTTCGTGTCTTGTACTATTTTTACATTTTACGAAAAACGACTACAAATCGTACCTTTTTAAATATCGGACTTTGATAATACCCGCATTTACAAATTGTGGGTCAAGTTTTTAAATAAATTAAAACTCAACCCACTTATATTACCCCTCATTGGGGCGGATCAACCAAGGGGTGAGGTGTCCCCTTGGTGATCAATATGGTATCATGCAACCTACACTTGGCATTTTGGTTTGAAACACATATAAGCTCTCTTTGACCAATTTTCACACACACATCTCATATTATACAACCAAGATCTGAATTTTCTCTCTTCCTAGCCCCATATTGACGCCACCATAAACACCAAGAACACCTATTTCATGAATTTTAAAGATCAAACAATGATGAACACTAGTGAATATGACTACCTAGTGTAATCCCCATATTTTTGAAGTGATAAAAGAGGTTTTTCAAGAAGGTTTTTATACAAGTTGGGGCTGATTTTGTACAAGTTTTTATCAAGTTATTTTGGGTAAAGAAAATGGTGATCAAGAAAAATATGGGTGGAGATCAAGCTTGAAGTTGAAGTCTTGTATATTTCTTTTGATCATTTGATCATTTTCTTCATATTTCTTGTGGTAAAATCTCATGAGTCTTATTTATGTTTTCTTTTGATTTTCAAAATGTATATGTATATGTATAATGTATGATGATCAAGAAATAAAAGTGGTAATGTATGTGTAGATTTAGGTTAAAACTAGCTAAAATGACTATTAAAACAAGTAAAATGATCATAACATTTATGCTTGGACACTATAAATGGACTAAGACCAGATCTTAAAAGACTAATATCTATAAAAAAAAAGCTTAATGGACTTGCTTAATGGGCTTTTTGGGCTAATATGGACAATACTAGTTGAAATGGCTAAAAGTGGCAAATTAAAAATAGGTAAAAGCTTAAGTATAAAATACTTACATCATATAAACTTGATCATCATGTTAACTACATGTATACATATATATTTACTTTATTTATGAGTTTTCATATTTATTACCAACTAGAAACCTAAGACCCGTTACTAATTGCATAGGTTTTGGTTGATCGACACATCTACAAGTACATGAGACAGTGGAAGCAAGAAAGAAAAATAGGAACAATAAGACTACTCCCGAAGTTCTTATTCATACGCTATTCTCTTCCGACAACACTAAGTGATTATAGCCTCAAACGCATTTTAATACTTTAATTGTTTTATAAACCTGCGAGGGGGATAACATGCTTGTTTTTTTTTAAATAGAACACAAGGGACCCGAATGTATGCTAGTAGCCTTGATTATTATAAGTTAGCTTAACTCACTAGATAAAAGACCCACGGAAATCATGAATTTTTAACTACTGGATAATGGTAGACGCTTATACATTAAATAATACTATTTGAAGGTTGTCACCTCTAATCCGTGACGACTGGCTATCGTCATGTGTCAGAGAATGACACCACGAATGCGTTGTATTGAGAGTAATATGCACTCATAGCGATGTGTAATAGTGGGTCATTCTTTTTTTAGGATGGTAACGTTCAATGTCATGAACATATAATAATCCCCTATAACTTTGTATGATCCACATCGTTATGACTTGATGATTTTTGGAAAATGATACCTGTATTCGGAATTTTTTAATATATAATATATATATATATATATATATATATATATATATATATATATATATATATATATATATATATATATATATATAAACTCTATGGATTCACTCAACATTATTGTTGACTTTTTAGCATGTTTTATCTCAGGTCCTTGAAGGTAATTCGGTGATGAAGATTTCAGAGAAGCTAATGAAATAAATATTTTGAAGGCCCATTTAAAGAAAATCATTCGAAGAAAATATTTGAAAATGATGTATTGATTATGAAAACATTTGGGACCTATGTTGTAAAACTTTTTATTTCGAATGGCTATATTTAAAAACGTCTCTTTTCGAGTCGTTTTCTATGCTTGAGTTATTGTATTATGACGTAGCACCCCAAATGACCCTTCCGCTGATATATAAAAATGGGGGTGTTACAGATTGGTATCAAGAGCTTAAGTTATAGAGAACAAAAGATTTAAAAAAAATGAACGAAAGGATTTTTGAAATCTTTTAACTATAACTGTGCAAGCGAAATCTCCGAATTACCGATGGGACAAGAATGAGAAGGATTTATTTATCGATATATATATATATATGGAAAAATATATATATGTTATAATATGAAATTTTCATTTATTTGAATATAAATGTTAATTATGTAATTATTTTAATACTAATACGAGATATTTATACGATGCAGATTGTCATGGAGAACCCTAATCATCTTAACGAGCCGAACGAAGCTATTCCCGAAGTGAACCCAGTTGTTCCCGAGCCGAACCAAGTTGTGGATATCCATGATCCCAACGAAATGGTTGACATTCCCGACGATATTGATTTGGTTGATTATGACGAAGAAGATCCTGAAGAAGATCCCGAGGAGGAACCCGAGGAAGATGTTGATATTGAGCTCGAGGATGATGCTGAGTTGATATTTCCTTATGAGGTGGAGGGTGACAAAACCCCGCCACCTGGAGATGTGTCATCTGATTCTGTGTCATCCGATTCTGAGTCAGAGGACGAGGAGGTCGATGTTGCACCCGAGGCTACTGCTGGGACTATTACCCAAAAGCCTTATGCTATTCGCGACTTTCTGAGGGGCTTATTTGAGGTAGGAGAGTCATCTTCTGCTCGTGACTCATACACATGTTGAGGATTAGCACATGTTGGGCCTTAAAGGGGTGATTTTAGAGGTGTCACGATGCACAAGCTAGAGTCCATGGAGGCTGAGTTGGGTACTTGCAAACAGAGATTTGCTCTACTCAAGTCCAAAGGATAGAAATCGGGGAAAAATAAATGTGGAGTTAACTTAATCATGATTTGGAAAATGTCGAGCGTGCTTTGGGTAATGTTCTCGAGAGGAATGTCGTTATTGTAGGAATGGGGAGAATGCTAACATTGAAGAAAAAGAATTTGCTAAACACTGAGACTAAGTGGTGTGGGCCTCGTAGGAGTGGGTAGTCTGTTGAGAGGAGGTTGCATGAGTCCCGAGTGTGGAATAAGGTGTTTTACTTGGATATGGTTCGTATTGGGGCTGTTTCGAAGCCGCCATCTGATGATGAGGATACCGAGCGTCCGAGAAAGAAATCGAAGAACTCTACTTCTGATGGGACCGAGTGACCTTCCGAGCCACGTGGACCACCTAGTGACTCTTAAGTAGAATAGTTTATCATTTGTAGTATCTTTTGGTAATCAATAACTAAACGCGAGGTTCATTTAGAAGAACCTAGACTTATGGAGTTGTATAGCAATCTAGATGGTGAACATGTAATTGTATTACAATGCAACCTTGTAACTTGTTTGTTATTAATGGAAAATGAACCCAGTATTATTGGGTTACTAAATATTTATGTTGTGTTTGTTCTTACCCACCTTTCATTCTTGTTTCTTCTAATTGTTCTTTTTGCATAATTCAATCATTGAATGAATACTCATTATGATTTGATTTGTGTTGTAACAGAATCATGCCGCCAAAAGCTATGTCTGAGGCACGTATGCGTGAGGTCATTAGGGAACAAGTTACCGCATCTATGGTTGAATTTGTGGCAAATATGAATCCCGGAGCCGGTGGTGCTGGAGCCGGTGGTGCTGGAGATGGTGGTGCTAAAGTCGGTGGTGCTAAAGCCGGTGGTGCTGAAGTTGGTGGTGCCAGACCAGCAGCGCCCAAAATTACTGGGTGTACTTACATAACATTCATGAAGTGTGACCCAAACCCTTTTAAAGGCACCGAAGGTGCCGTGGGATTATGTCAGTGGTTTAAGAAACTAGAATATGTGTTTCGAATCAGTGATTGCAAGGAAAGGGATAAGGTGAAATTTGCAACTGCTACTCTCCAAGGTCGTGCATTGACTTGGTTGAATGGAAGGATTGCTTCCATGAGTATTGATGTTGCTAATGGTACTCCATGGACTGAGGTGAGAAAGTGGATGATCGAGGAATTTTGTCCTCAAAGTGTGTTGTAAAGGCTGGAGTAAGAATTGTACAACTTGAAGTTAAAAGGGACTGATATTGATGGGTATACAAACTGATTCCATGAATTGGCCTTGTTGTGTCCTAGAATGGTGGAGCCTGAGTAGGTGAAGGTGGAGCAGTATATTCGTGGGTTGTTGAAGAATAAAACGTGGCTAGTGATCATCATCGAGAGCTGCTGGTATTGATGAGGCTGTTCTCGTAATATGGCTTAAACAGCTCCTGGGAAACAAATAATACAATACAAGACCCCTGATGAGGTTATTGAGGGTGAAAAGAGGAAAAGGTGAAGGAGATCGGTGTGGTCATGTGACAACCAATCGATTACAATCGTCGGCACAACAAAAAAGTGCTTAATGCTAGAGCTATGACAATGCTGCATCCGAATGACAACGAAGTTGTGTCCAAAGTGCAGGAATAAAGAAGCATGCCTGGGGATTTGTTGGAAATGTGGGTAAGAGTGTGGTAAGTTGGGCACAAGACTGCTTGCTTGTTGGATCTCGACAAAAAAGATGTGAATTGTTTTCAATTGCAATGAAAAAGGAGGTCACAGAAAAGAGATTGCCCTATGAGATTTTGCAAAAGAATGGTAAGGTGGAAATAACCGAGTAGCTGCTTACAAGTTTGGAGAAGTAGATCTACAGCAAGATCCGAAAGGTCATTACTGGTACATTCTTTACTCAACAATCGAATATGGCTACTGCTTTATTTGATTCTGGTCCAGATAAAAGTTTTGGTGTCTACAAATTTTAGTACCCTTAATGATATTTGAACCAGTTGAGTAGATACCTTGCTATGAAGTCCAATTGGCCAAAGGAAAAGTAGTAAAATACCAATCAATTTTTAAAGGTGTACACTATCTATCTTTTAAACTGTTCTTTTCCAATCGATTTAATGGTAATAGAACTAGGAAGTTTTGATATCATTATTGGGATAGATTGGTTATCATGATATGTGCCACTATTTTGTGTGGATAGAAAAAGGTTAGGATTCCCCTGGAGGGTAAGATGTTGGTTATCGAAGGCGATAGAATTAATTCTTGATTGAAGATCGTTTCTTGCATTAAGGCTCGAAAGTATATCGAGAAGGGTTGTGAGCTATTCTTAGCTTAAGTAACTGGGCAAGAATCGAAGGAGAAGCGATTGGAAGATGTTCCAGTTATCTAAGATTTTCCTGAGGTATTTCCTGAAGAATTACCTGGACTTCCGCCACCCAGGAAAGTTGAAATCCGTATTGATCTTATTCCCGGTGCTGCACCTGTGGCGTGTGCGCCATATCGTTTAGCACCATCCGAAATGAAGGAGTTGTCCGAGCAACTGCAAGAGTTGTCGGAGAAAGGTTTTATTCGACCGAGCTCGTCACCGTGGGGAGCTCCGGTATTGTTCGTGAAGAAGAAGGATGGATCGTTCCGAATGTGCATTGATTACCGAGAACTGAACAAGTTGACGATCAAGAATCGATATCCATTACCGAGGATTGATGACTTATTTGATCAGCTGCAAGGTTCTAGTGTTTATTCGAAGATTGATTTACGGTCTGGTTATCATCAACTTCGTATCCGCGAGGAAGACATTCCAATTACAGCGTTTAGAACTCGTTATGGACATTATGAGTTTCAAGTAATGCCTTTTGGACTGACTAATGCACCTACAGTATTCATGGATTTGATGAATCGCATGTGCAAGCCGTATCTTGATAAGTTCGTGATTGTATTCATTGATGACATTCTAATTTATTCCAAAAATAAAGAAGAACATGGTGAACATTTAAAGACTATCTTGAATTTGCTAAGGAGCGAAAAGTTGTACGCTAAGTTTTCAAAATGTGATTTTTGGCTTGATTCCATGCAATTCCTTGGCTATGTGATTAATAGTAGTGGAGTTCATGTTGATCCTGAAAAGATCGAAGCCATTAAAAATTGGGCTGCACCAGCTACACCAATAGAGGTGTGACAATTTTTGGGTTTGGCAGGTTATTATCGAAGATTTATTAAGGAGTTTTCTCTAATATCCAAACCATTAACTAAACTCACTCAGAAAAATAAGTCGTATGTGTGGGGCGACGACGAAGAGGAGGCATTTCAAACATTGAAGCTGACATTATTATTGCCCAATATTATCACTACCCAAGGAAGCAAGACTTTGTTTTATAATTAGTGATGTGTCCCCTTATAGGGATTGTGGAGCTTATTTTTGTGCAACAAGGAAAATGTGAATTGCGTACGCCTCTAGGCAATTCTAGAAGAAAGAGAAAAAATAATACACCCAATGACTTAGAATTTGGGAGGCTTTGGTTTTATGCTCTTCGACTATGGAGACCATAATTTTGTACGGCACTAAGTGTACGGTATACACCGATTCACAAAGCCTACAATATATTTTGGATCAAAAAGGCTTAACATGAGGCAGCGTAATGGATTTAAACTTCTGCTTGATTACGATTGGTGTTATCCGGTAATCACCGGGGAAAGGCAATGTTTGACGCTTATTTCGTTGAGCTGGAAGGATAAGGAACCGATTCGAGTGCGTGCTTTAGTGGTGACGGTACATAACAATTTACCCGAACAAATTGGAAATGCACAAGTTGAAGCGTGCAAGGAAAATATAAGTGTCGAAGGATTTCTTGGTGAAGGGGAGCCATTTGAAGTTTTTTTTTTTTTATTTTAAGAACCGATGGACTTAAAATTCTGAAGAGTGACAGTATGGTTACCATTATTTGGACGATTGAGAGGTCTAATCATGTTGGAATCTCATAAATCAAAATATTCCATTCATCCTGGGTCGGATAAAGAGTACCATGATTTAAAAAAGTTATACTGGTGGCCGAATATGAAAGCTGACATTGCAACATATGTCAGTAAGTGCTTGACATGTGCTAAAGTCAAGGCTAAATACCAAAAGTCGTCAGGATTACTTCAGCAACCGAAAATTCCTGTTTGGAAATGGGAGAGAATTACAATGGATTTCATTTCAAAGCTTCCAAGAACACCATCTGGATAAGATTCAATTTGGGTCATTGTTGACCGATTGACTAAATCTGCTCACTTTATTCTGATGAATGAGAAGTATAAAATGGAGAAGCTTACTCGATTGTATTTAAAGGAGATTGTTTGTAGGCACGGGGTGCCTGTGTCAATTATTTCGGACCGAGACCCTCGTTTCGCATCAAGGTTTTGGAGATCTCTTCAAAAGTCATTGGGGACGAATTTAGATATGAGCACTGCTTACCATCCTCAAACTGATGGTCAGAGTAAAAGAATGATACAGACATTAGAAGACATGTTGCATGCTTGCGTGATTGACTTTAGTAGTGGCTGGGATAAGCACTTACCTTTGGCTGAATTCTCATACAATAATAGTTATCACGCTAGTATTAAAGCCGCACCTTTCGAAGCTCTATACGGAGAGAAATGTAGATCGCCTGTAAGTGGAGTGAGGTTGGATGATGCCTAACTCACGACCGTAGAATGATTCGCGAAACGATCAAATAGATGCTGAATTGTGCAAATCAGAACTGATTATTGGGCTGCTTGTAGTAGATAGAAAATTATGTCGGTAGTGAGACGTAAACCTTTGGAGTTCGAAAGTGTGAGACAAAGTTATGCTAAAAGTATCAACCGATGAAAGGTGTTTGTATCATTTGGAAAACGTGAGGAAATTAGTCCCCGTTATAATTTGAACCCTTCAAGATTTTATCAAAGTGGGTCCGTTGGCATATAAACTGGATAATTAGTGTGGTTTTACTTAAATAAGTTGAGTTATGGGGGGAGTAATTTGAACAAACTATAATTGTGGTCATTAAGCCACATGTGTTTGGTGATTTTTGCCCGAGAGCATCAAGGAATACCCATACATTTCCATGTTTCCAAACTTGAAGAAGTGTTATCAGAGAAGATCTTATTATTCCCACTGACGAAATAAGGATCGACGAGAAGTTGCATTTCATCGAACAACCCATCAAAATCATGGATAGGGAAGTAAAGCAACTTAAGCAAAGTCGGATCCCTATAGTCAAAGTTCGATGGAATTCGAGTCGTGGACCGGAATATACTTGGGAAAGGGAGATCAAAATGTGGAATGAAATACCCTCACGCTCGTTGAATTTAACAAGACAGCAAGCACAAGATGAATTGATCTTCAGTACGTAGATCCTCTTATGGAAAATGAAAAGTAAAGACCAATCCGTCAATTTCAGGTCGATATTGTTATTCCACGATATTAATTATTATTTTTTCTTTTTTATGTAAGATATGAACTCACGACGAACGCGGTTGAATTATGTCTTACACTTGTAATATTACTTGACCTTTTACAAAGAACCCTTCGAATTCTACGTTAAGCATCGACGTTTATATTTTCAAAATGCCATAGATATAATTTTTATTACATACATTCCGTTTTTATTTTTTGTGTTACGCGCATTTTTTGTATTTTTCGTAAAACCTTTATGTAGTGTACCTTTTTAAATATCGGACTTTGATAAGACCCGTATTTATAAAATGTGGGACAAGTTTTTAAACTCATCCCACTAAAAACACACCCCATAGGGGCAGACATCAAAAGTGGGAGGTGTCCACTTTGTGATTCAACCTCATCACTTATGCCAACACTTGGCAATGATACTCTAAGCATATATGAGCTAACTTTGACCATCTAAAACATACACATGTCATAAAACACATACAAGTCATAACTTTGACCATCTAAAACACTTGGCAATGATACTCTAAGCATATATAAGCTAACTTTGACCATCTAAAACACACACAAGTCATAATTTACAAAAAAAATCTGCATTTGCTCTCTCTTCCTCTCTATTTTGACGCCACCAACACACCAAATATATAAGTTTTGAAGATCAAATAAAGAAGAACACTAGTGAATATGACTACCTAGTGTAATCCTTATATTTTTGGAGGCAATAAAAGAAGTTTTTAAGAAGTTTTTAAGAAGGTTTTACACAAGTTTGGGGCTGAAGTTATAAGAGGGTTTTTATAAGAGTTTTGGGTAAAGAAAATGGTGGTCAAGAGTATTTGGGGTGAAGATTAAGCTTGAAGTTGAAGCCCTTATCAAGCCTTGTTCTTATTTTGATCATTTGATCATTGTCTACACTTTTCTTGTGGTAAAAGATTTAATGAGTCTTGTTATGTTTTTCTTTATTTCCAATGTATATGTACATGCATGATATATGATGATCAAGGATTAAAGGGGGTTATGTGTGTATGAATCAAGGTTAAATCTAACTAAAATGACTATTAAAACAAGTGAGAAAACTATAAAATTCGTAGGCTGTAATGAACAGTAAGTTTTATAAAACTCAGAAGGTTTGAGGTTGGATTTGATAGCATGAGGTCATAGATAATTCTCTTATGAACATTTGGCAATTTGGATCACTTCTAGAGGATAAATAATGAATGAGTTATGATCAAAACACTAAAACTAGTCAATTCTGGACATGCTGTAAAGATTGTGTAAAAAGTCACATTTACGAACTGAACCACTTAAAAAGTGAAAACTATGGGATGTAGATAACTTTATGTAGATTCTAAATCAGTTGGATGGTCAACCATCTCCTTATGGTTTGTAAATGGCATCAAAAATGGTGAAGGTGAAATTTCAGTCCAAAAATCTAATATGACCTTTATGTATAAAAGTAACCCTATGTATATGTATGACTAAAATATGAACTAAAAGGGGTTCACATCTGTAAAGTGGACTTAAATAAATCCCGGGACGAGATTTCTGTAAGGTTGGGGGACTATAACAACCTGTAATTTTCTAGTATTTCATCAATGTAATATCTACTTATTATATTAAGTACTACTTTTTCACGGGAATAAAATTTCGTTTCATTTCATTTCATTACGTAACATAATTTACATTTCCAAAAGTAAACGAGCTCTCGCAACGACCTATGCCTATTCTATCTATGTTTACATCAAGTAAACATCATAACATGTCAAGTCAATGATCTATTATCTATTTTATCATATACGTAGTTTTCACGACGCTAATACCAAATGAGTTTTAACCGTTAACGTTATTGCCTAAACCCTAATTTTGGGTAATGTAAACATCCAAGATAAATGTACAATCAATAAAAGCACATGTACAAGTAATATAACATCTCATTTGAATATACTTTCCCTCCAAAATAAGGTACAAGTCCTTTAAAGCTTAATGTACAAGTCATTAATGCACGATATCCAAAATAGCCGTTTTACCTCCATTTTCCTAAGAAATCTTGTACAATCTATTAAGTACAAGTTACAAGCAATCAATGCACTTCATTTACAATCCATATTCATTCTCATTTCATAAAATTATACGAATTCAAACCTAGAAACCCTAAACCGAGCTAATTTCTAAACCGTGACCCGTTTCTTGGTTTTATCCGTTTTAAACCTAAACCAATACTCAAATAAGTTGTAGATACATAATTTACAACTTTACAAATCATATTCCATCATTATATCACAAATGTACACGAATTAAATCATAAAAACCCTAGTTCGAACCCTAACTCTAAACCGCGACCCATTTTGCCATTTTTACCCATTTTGATCACGAACCACTAATCAAATTATGTTATAAACTCATTATATAACCATTACATTTCATTCCCATCTTTACTACATCCATTATACACGAAATAGAAACTTAAAACCCTAACCCATTTCATTTTTGACCCGAACACCTTTTTGGCTAGTTTTTACCCTTTTTATCAAGCAACCATGCAATCAAGCACCTCCATGATGCACCTCCCTCACCCACAAGCTGCTTACAAGCATCTCAATTGCTTATCTTGGCCATTAAGAGGACACATATCTTCCTTATTGATCAATACAACCCACGGCTGAACCAAGGACCACATCACCTCTCTAAAACTTTGCCAACACACTCATAGCCCCTCAATGTCATCTCCTAGCTCACCATACTCAGCCCCTCCAAGATCATGACACCTATCTAGCTAAAATTGGGCACGAAGGAGGTTTTACCCTATAAAAACCCACGAACACCCCTTCATTCAATCACACCAACACCTCTTCTTCTATAACCATTAATGGCAGAAAATCTCTAATCAAGGAAGTCCCAAGAATCCCCAAGAACATAAATCAAGTGAAGTATTGAATCCTTGAAGCCCCAAGACCTCAATCTTAGGCGTACAAAAGCAAAAGTAACCCATTTCGACCCATTTTTGAATCTTCAAGCTCAAACCCAGGTTCTTTATGATTCATTTCTGCTTTTATACTCATATAATGTTATAATGAACATGCATAAACCCTTGTTAAAGAATCTAAGCTAAAAACCTATGTGTTTTCTTGTTTTGATCCAAAACCGTACCCCTAAACCCTAAATTCTTGTTTTTCTTAGTATAAAGGTTATAATGGTTAAATATTGTTATAATCAATTATAAATAAGTTAAACTAATGTTATTTTAAAATCTTGAAAGAATTTGGATTAAAAACCTACGCGTTTTTGTTTAAAAACCCTAATTCGACCCGTTTTGATTTCTGGCATAACGAATCGTGATTTTAAACTTGCGTTA
>BQNB010073376.1:0-32140 GCA_026074375.1 Tanacetum coccineum
AGTTTCATTTTAATTTTGCTTTGATTTCTGTTTTACTTTTAAGAAAATTATGGTTTCAATGTTTGTTGATATGACTTAATAAGCCTCAATAAGCTCCTTGTACTTCATAATCTAGCTCGTACTCAGTTAAGCCCTTAAAGCTTAACCGAGTCAGTACTTCGCCTTAATTCCACCCACAAATTACCTCAGCTTTTTATTTAGATGATAAGCCAATATTGGACGAGCTTATGGACAATACAAGCTTATCTATGATAAGCTGAAGCTTGTAGATTAGCTTTTAAAAGCTTAATCAACCTTGTTTTGTGCAAAGGATCAAGTGAGTTTCACTTTTCTCATTTTTAGCTTATTATCTTCCTTTGCTTATTTACTGCTTATTGCTACTTATTACTGCTTAATATAGCTTATTATTGCTTAGATCTCATTTGTTTAAGTTTTTCATTAAAAGTGCCTAGTTTAGCATTTTATAGCTTTTTACTATAGCTTATTGTTTACTGCTTATTTGTGGTTGTTAATTGCTTATCAGACCTTAATATACTTATTTCATCATCTGTTTTCACAAACCTCGGCCTATTTCAATCTAAATTAGCTAAAAATGGTAAAACAGATTTTAAAGGGGTGTTTGGCACAAGCAGTGGTAACTACGGTTACCACTGCTTGAGCTTGATTTGGCATTTAAACCAAGTTTATTAAGCTCTATTTAGGTCTTTTAATCAGTTTTAATAAGTTTTTATAGTTTTCCTTTTAGTTTTAAGGACTTGTCTTCTAGATCTTAGAATATGTGGTGTTTTTACTTATTCAAACTACTTATATTTAGGATTTGGTTATAAGTTGCTTTTAAGGTTTAGATTTTGCTCTATTAAGGTTCATTATGCATTATATTGATAAGAGCTTGCCATTGGTGGTTTAGACATAGTCTGCCTTTTAAGTTTTTAGTTAAATTTTCTGTTTAGGCAGTTTTTGATCTTGATATTAAGCTAGTATAAGGTTGTTTTAAGTTCTGAATTTTCTTGCACAAGCTTATTGGGATACCTACTTAATCTGTTTAAGCTTAATTCAGAATTTAATCTTCATTTGCTATCTTATTTCTAGGCCTGAAAGTAGTTTCTTTGTCTTTTATAAAAACTTAAAAAAAGCGCCAAAAACAAGTAGTTTAAACTGTCAATTTCATTTTAACTTTTCAAATTTATTTCTTATCCATTTTGCTTAAAATCAGCTTTTATGTATTCTATGGTCATAAATCTTAATCTGTATGGTTTTTAGCTTTTCACTAAAGCTTATTTGGCCTAAATTCTAGCTTAAAAAGTAGTGGTTAAGTTTTTTTTAGTCTGTTTTAAGTGTCTATCTGTCTTATTGCTTTTAAGTGTTTTTAGCTTATTCTTTGTTGCTAATTTCTAGGTTTTAGAGCTTATTTATTCTAGTAGTTCAGTTGTTTCTAGCGTATTCAATTTTCTTTAGCTCATTTAGTTTTAAAAAGCCCAAACAGTTTTAGATTAAGCTAAACTGTCAGTTTTAGATTAAGCTTTTTCTAGCTTATTTTTCAGTTTCATAAAAAGTTGTTTTTTTAAAAGTTGCTTATTTTTATATTAAAAAGCCTTTTCAAAAAGAAGTTTAGCAAAATAAAAATGGAAAGTTGTTGAGAGTATTGGTAGGACTCGAACTCGAGACCTCTACCATAACAGCCCAACACCTTAACCATTGCGCCCTTGGGTCTTTTCTATTAGACCCTTGGGCCATTTGGTTTATAAGGCCACTTTAAGTTTTAGTTTTCAGCCCTTTAGGGTTTTTTAGCAGCTTATTCAAATAAGTTGTTGATCTAGTTTTATTTTTCTTAAGTTTTAAATTGTCCAAAGTATTTTTAGTTATTTTTCTAGATTTTTATAAATTTGTTTAGTATTTTTTTCTTAATTTTTTAAATTAAACCTGATTTTAATTCATAATAAATAAAATAAAAGTCAAAAAGTATAATTCTTTTTTCTAAAATTATTTTTAATCATTTAGGATTTCTAAAAATTAAATTTGCATTTTTAGGGTTAAAATTTGATAGGTTGGGTTTTTAAGTCGCGTTTTAGAATTCCTATTAACGTTTTAAGCCTAAATCCTTAATTGCTTTACTTGTTTGCTTGCATTTGATTGTTTTTGAGTTTCATAAGTAGAAATAGAATCAAAAACATAAAATATTGATTATTCAAATCACGCGATCACGAACTTAACCGATTCTCAATTCACGCTTCGTCGAGGAAACGACCTGGGAGGTTTTGAACTTTACTTTGGTCAAAAGTAACTTTCTTGAACCTTTTGGAATACTTATACTATATACTATAATTGACCTCGTCTTTATATATACTTACGTGTGTGTTTAGATAGAATCAGTTTCCTTTGGTAAACTTAGTGAAAACTGCCTATTCGGTCACTATTGGGAAACTTCGAGTTCGGTCAATATTAGGAAACTCCGAGTTCGGTCAAAAGTACTAACTGTCAGTTCGGTCACTATTACAAACTGTGAATTCAGTTACAAGTACAAACTGCGAGCTCGGTCACTTAGCCAAAAACTGCAAGTTTGGTCACTTAAGGGAACTGCGAGTTTAGTTCAAACTAAAATACTGCGAGTTCGGTTATAATTGGGAGCTGCGAGTTCGGCCCTAACTAGAACTGCGAGTTCGGCCCTAACTAGTACTGCTAGTTCGGCCCTAACTAGAATCTGCTAGTTTGGTTATAATTGGGAGCTGCGATTACAACTTATTTCACAAGCATTTTGTTACGCTCAAAGATTCACGAATCATCATGGCTTTCACATAAACATTTTTTAGCATCTTACAAACTTAGAAAGACAAACACTCGTTAAATACGACTTATACCTTTTTATGATGTCAAAACATTTACAATCTACAATTCAATTTGCACCCAAGAATAATCATAAAAGATAATGATTTCAAAGCACACATATATTCAAGAATACATTTTACACTTATCTAACATAAAACCACTCAATTTCAAAGCAAACATTTCCAACTAAAACATAAAAATGCTCAATTTCGAATCATACAAGCAGTCAAAACCTTAGAAAATGATAACCATATTCAATTGTTTGCCGAGTGCTAATCAACCTAAAGTACAGCCCCTCAATAATTTGAGTTTTATCCATTTTGATTTTCAAGAACCTTAATTTGAGAATTAGGGATTTCAAAATCAAGAGTGGATAAAAAATCAATTCCTTTGAGACGTAGGTAGATTAGGTGATAGAAAAGATTTTTCATGTTATACCTTAGTGATGAAAACGGTTGGAAATGAAGATCAAGGAGATGATGATTTATTTTTGTGAGAGAGGAAAGAAAAAAGGTTATAATGTAGTGTTTGGTACGTCACAATGAGAGTTAGAATGGAAAACACCATTACGGCAGAATGAAAAAATCTTGTTTGTTTAAAATAATGGAATGTAATGACTTATTGCATGCAATCACTCATTACATCAAAAACCATCATTTTCATTCATTAGGGGGACCCTTTGTTTTTTTCCATTTAAGTCCTGTAAATGTAATATAATTACATAAAAACCCTTTATTAAATTACCCATCAATCAAAATTCTTTATTTAACAAGAAGTCTTATTTTAGCTCTTTTTATTATCGATTACATTCCATTTTTACTTTTTGAACCAAATATATTACAAGTCGTACAATGCGTCCATTCCATCTACTTCATTTATTCCATTGCGATTCTTCATTCCATTCTGTCTACTTCATTTCATCATACAAAACAGGAGGGTTTTAGAGAGAAAAAAAATGTAAGTGTTGTGATTGTGTGTGTGAGTGAAAACGGGGAGGGGTGGGGTGTTATAAATTTTTATGTTTTTGACACTTCTTCCCCCTAATGTTTGAGATCTTTTTCACTTTTCAATTATAAGTTTATTTAGGCATTTTAAGTTAACACACTGGCACAAATAGTCCTTGTAGTTTTAACAAGCATACCTAACAACTTAAATTTGCACATATTCTCTCTAAAGGCATAAACAAATACTACCTCCGTCCTAATATTATAGTTCGTCTTTCCTTTTTAGTACGTCCCAAAATAATTGTCCACTACTAAAAATAATTGTTGGATTTGTTTAAGTTTACCATATTACCCTTAATCCAAATTGATATTTATGTAAATAAAAGAAAAAATTAATTAATTATCAAAGGGTAAAATTGCCTTTTCTTTGCTTTCGTAGAAACCAAAGCAGTAATTAATGCATTTTTCTTAAACTGTGTAATTCTTGTCTGTGGACTATAATTTTGGGACAGAGGTAGTAACATTTAAGGCACACATAAGCTAAACTTAATTAACTTTCCTTACAAAATGATATTCTGTTATTGTTTTAAAACCTTTATTCCTTTTATCAAATGACTTTCTAAAGAAGATATTTGACATTTCTCCCCCTCAAACAATGACCCGTTTTATATTTAAAGAGCTGTAGTCGTTGTTTGAGAAGTCGAATGTCTTTTGAAAAGCATTTTTCTGATGACTTAATGTTTTATTTTTGAAAATCAAACACCATGAAATAAGATTTTTCTTATTTTAACACATAAGCGCACTGAGACGTACACTAATGGTATAAAGAAAGCACGGGTTGTGTTGCAAAGTAAACACAAGCCTTTGCATGATCATAAAGTAGACCATGCCCGAGAATAAATTCCAGTTATGAGGTCAAGTTTTCTTTTTGAAATACTTGCCTTTAAGATGATGACCAGGTAGCTATCTGAAACAATAGCAAGCCATTTGGCATGTTTTAAAAATAGTTGAACTTCTGCTCGAACTTCATTTACAGCCTCGTATCATTATTAAATGGCATTTCTAAGACCGTAAATGTTATCGATTTTCAGAAGACATGCCATTATTACCTCTTTTATATTTTTCTCATTTTTTTATTTCTTCTTTGGTTTTATATATTTTATATTTTTGTATTTTGTTTTTATAAATGTTTTGAAAATAAATAAATAAATAAATAAAAATCTTTTTGGTTTTTCTGGTTTTTAATATATATACATATTTTAAACAGGATATTTGAATAGGTGCCACCACTATTCTTCAGCCTCATCTGCCAATTGTTTCAGACTCTCAGGCGTAAAACTCCGCATTCCCAGCTTATTGATAAGAAATTTAATCCTTTCTCTGCCAAGGGCTTTAGTGAAGATGTCCGCTAACTGATACTCTGTATTGACAAAGTAAAGCTCTACTACTCCGTTCTTAACTAGCTATTTTATGAAGTGGAATCTGATGTCAATATGTTTTGATCAAGAATGTTAAACATTGTTGCAACATAAGGCAATAGCGCTTTTGTTATCACAATATATTGGAATTTTATTGAATCCAAGGCCATAGTCGGTAAGCTGTGATCTCATCCAAAGGACTTTTGCACAACAACCAGACAAGCAATATATTCAGCTTCCGTACTAGATATCGCAACGCTTTTATGCCTTTTTGATGACCAGCTAACAAGTCTGTCTCCCAATAATTGCTTACATCCAGATGTGCTTCGTCTAGTATCTTGGCAACCCACATGATCAACGTCTACATAAGCTGTTAGAGCAATATAAGAATCCCTTATATACCAGAGTCCCCTATTTATGGTTCCTCTTTGGTATTTAAAGATTATTTTTACAGCGTGTAAGTGCTTTTTGGTAGGCTTTGCCTGATACCGGGCACACATGCATACATAAAATGTAAGGTCTGGTTTACTGGCGGTGAGATACATAAGGGTGCCCACCATTCCACGATAGTATGTAGGGTCAATGGCTTTTCCTTGTGTATCTTCATCCAGTTTGGATTTCTCCACCATGGGAGTATCCACAGGGTCATTAGATTCCATACCATATTTTTTTAAAGATTCTAGAGCATATTTAGACTGGTTTTTAAATATGCCTATGGGACTTTGTGAAATCTGTAGTCCTAGAAAAAATGGTATTTTTCCCATCTTGGACATCTTAAACTTTGAACACATTATTTTTGAAAATTGCTCAGATAGTTTAGGTGTAGTAGATGCAAAGATTATATCATCAACATAGATTTGTACCAAGAGAATATCTTTGCCTTATCTTCTAATGAACAATTTGGGATCCACGGTTCCTTTAGAAAATTCTTGAGAGAGTAGAAACTTCAACAATAGACTGTACCACGCGCGAGGAGCTTGTTTCAACCCATAGAGAGCCTTCTTAAGCTTGTATACATGATTCGGCTTATCTTGATCCACAAACCCATCCGATTGGCTGACATAAACCTCTTCACGCAGAATGCCGTTCAAGAATTCCGTTTTGACATCCATTTGGTAGATGACCATATTCATGTGAGCAGCAAATGCAAGAAAAATTCAAATAGCATCAAGTCTTGCCAATGGAGAAAAAGATTCCTCAAAATCAATTCCCTTTTCTTGACGGTAACCACGAGCAACCAATCGAGCCTTGTTTTTCAGAATTCATCATAATTTATCAAGTTTCACCTTGTAGATCCATTTTAAAGTAATGAGCATCACTTTTTCTAGACGAGGAATGAGTTCCCAGACTTTAAGACGTTTAAATTCATTAAGCTCCTCTTGCATTGCTTCAATCCAACATGCTTGAGTTAATGCGTCTTTATAGCTCTTAGGTTCAACTGATGTGAGAAAGGCATCGTAGTAACAAAATAAGGCTTGTTCATAGAGTTGGAGTCTTGTAGAAACAAGTCTTTTGAGTTCACCGATGATGTTGTCTAGGATGATCCTTGGTCCATTTGTTAGCGTGTTTTGAGTTAGGAGCAGAAGTGTGCATAATATTGGGAATAAGGTCTGAAGAAGAAGATGCTTCAGAATTGTTTTCTGGAATTGGAATACCAAAGAACGGATCGTTATTCATGTGTGCAACATCTAAGTTGTGATTCTCTTCTTTAACATCGTTAGAAATGACAGGAGATTGAGTTTCAGGTATAGTTTGAGAGTTACTAAGAGATGGTGCATCTTGGTCAACATTTGTTGAGGAAGGTGAACCGGTTGATACAGCGGGTTCTAGAGCTACTACTTCAGTAATTGGAGCAATGACTTTAGGGGCTGGTAGATCGACACTAGGTGGAGGATTGAGTAATTCATCAAACAATGGTTGAAACAAAAGATCCCAATCAGTTATTGAAGGTGGTACAAATGATGTTGAAGGAGGAGGGTTTGGCACGAGGCCTGAACTGATTGTTATAGGAGTCATATCATGAAGCGCGGGTTCTGAACTGTTGTGTTCAGAAGCTATTGTTGTCAGCTCATCAAAATCTACATGAATTGTTTCAATGATTAGTCTAGTACATCGGTTGTAAATTTGAAATGCTTTCTTTGTGGGTGCATAGCCAATGAAAATACCAATATCAGCTTTCGGTTGTAAACTTACCAAGTTTCGCTATCGTATGTCAGCATAAAAAAGTGCACCAAAAATAAGTATAAAGATTAATTATCGTCACTAATTTATTTAAAAATTTCATATTGTTGTTATTCCAAGGACGAATACGTACATTAATCATTCAAATTTTTTTACACCTTTTTAATCAATCTTCTTTAAAAATGATAAGTCAGGAAGTTTGTCATGTAAAAGCTCATATGGTGTTTTGCCATGACGAAGACGTATGATGGAATGATTTTGGGTGTAACATGTGGTAGCAACTGCTTCTGCCCATAAGAATAATAGAGTTTTTGTATAAATCAACATTGTGCTGGCAGCTTCAATTAGCGTACGATTACGTCTTTCAATGACACCATTTTGATGTGGAGAGCAAGCAACAAATGTTTCATGAAAGATGCCAACCTTCTCATAATATTCATACAAAGTTTGATTAACAAACTCAGTTTCATTATCTGTTCTGATTCGACGGACAGGTGCCTTAAGCCGTACTTGGATCATCGTGAGAAACTTGATTATGAAATCTAGAGCTTCATCTTTTGAACGTAAGCACTTTACCCATGTAAATCGAGAGTAATCATCGACAATGACGAGGATGTACTTCTTTTCATTAACACTTGCGACACGCATTGGTCCACAAAGATCCATGTGTAAAAGATAGAATTTTTCTTGGTTGGTGTTTTCACATTTAGGTTTGTGGGGTTTCTTCTTGTTTTCTCCCATTGCACAAGCAGAACACAGATGGTCCTTCTCAAATTTTAGCTTAAGGAGACCTCGAACAAGACCGTGTCTAGCTAAATGGTTGATTGCACCAAAGTTCAGATGAGATAGACGTCGGTGCCACAACCATGACTTCGTCTTTGAGGCCTTTGACAAGAGACATATTGGAGAGGATGCCATCATATCTCCAAGAGACAGTGTATACAGATTGTTGCCTCGAGATCCTGTCAATAGATCACCACCTTCTAGATTACGAATAAAGCAGGTGTGTTGACAGAAACCTACTTTAAGGTTCGAATCACAGAATTACCTAACGGAGAATAAGTTGTGTCTAAGTCCTTCCACGTAATAAATCCTTGAGATCGTAACATTCCCAATTTGATAATCACCATATCCCATTATCTTTGCCATATGATCATTTCTAAATTTGACTGTACCTAGAAATTTATTGACAAAATTGGTGAGCTGAGAGCGATCTCCGGTCATATACTTGGAGCAGCCGGAGTCCAAATACTAGAGAACAATTTGGATGACCTGCATTCATTAAAAGAGGAAGATGGAACATCGGAAACTGTGGATCCCTAGGATTTACTAGGTTCCTTGTTGTTAGCAGATAAAGATTTAATAATCTTAGGTTTGCTAACAAGATCATTAATTTTAGATTTCCTAGGTTTCCTTGAGTAAACCAATGTTACTATAGGCTTGGGAGTTTCATTTTCTAGAGCAATTGGTTTCCTAGGGGGCACTTTTATAGTTGTGGTAATCCTAGTTAAAGGGCACGCATTTCCTATTATAGTGAAGGTCCGACCCGTAGGTCTCCAAGTGTATCCAGTTTTAGTGAACATTTTGCTTGTTGGTTTCCAAACTTTTCTCTTTGAACTTTTCTTAACAGATTTAGATTTAGCACGAGCATTCACATCATTGATAAAATCAAGAACACACAAATCATGATTATCAGAAAGCATACAACCATTACACTTAACACATAGAAGTTCAGAATTCATCACATTATGTTGGAATGTGCACATTTCCATAACATAATTCTTATATTTTAAACTAAGATTTTAAAATGTCCTAGAGATAGGATTCTAACTTTATTCTTCTGAGTACAGTTGGTGTTGTTGAATCTTATATTTCTTTTGTATTTCCGAAGGCTGTGATCGCTAAGCTACTAGTAGACGGTTTTACTCCTGTAGAAGTCAACATAGGTTTGTTAGAAACTAGGTTTGATGAAGAAGCTGTTTTTGTGTTTGTGTTTCCTAAGGATGTGACGGGCTCAATGAATCTAACTCTTTTGTCCTTGTTCTTTGGGGTCACAGCCACTAATTTGTCACTTGAATTGTTGATGCTAGGGCAGGTTTGTCTGATTATTATAAGCATCTCCTGAATTCGTTTGGAATACTTACAAGCAGAGTCTAAGGAATTATTTAGAGGATTTTGTGATTTTCCTTGTTCAACTACTTCCCTAAGAATCGCAGCTTGTTCCTGAGTGTGCCTAAGGTAGTCAGAGTGAGCTGTCCTATTGTTCAACAATTTAGGGGCTATTGGTTCCACATCAAAGTTAAGCATTTCTGGAGCAATAGTGTTTTTGGTAACAATATTATCAGCTAAATCTTTTCCTTTAAGTTTCCTTAATTCATCCTTGAGAGCTGTAATGACCAAACCTTTTTCCTGAAGACTTACATTTAAAACAGAGATTTCCACAGACTTTTAATTGACTTGATTAATTAAAGCATCACATTGTTCTTTTGATCGAATACGTGTTGGTTTGATAGAGTTATAAAGTTGCTTATAGGTCCGTTTCAAATGTTCATTCTCAGCAATAAGCTTTGACACCCTATGATCCAATTCAATATTTATCGTTTCAATCTCTTCTATGTCCTTCTTGACCTTATCCTCATTCATATTTTCACTTAAAGATTTAATTCTCTCTTTCAACTTCTTTATAACCGTGTCTTTCTCTTGTGATTGGACTTTTAATTCATTTAATTCAAAGTATTGATCAAAACTTGGAGCACTTTGATTTGAAACAGAATTGTCTCTTTGAAAAAATTTCTGATTAAGTTGAGTATCAACTTCTAAAGAAATGCAATGTTTTTCAAGAGTTGTATAACTTCTGAACAGTTTATCGTAAGTCTCTTTTTTCAATGAAATCTTTTTTATTGAGAAGCCCAGCTCAAGTTTGAGACACCTTTTACATTCATGCACATTCACATAAACATTATTCATAGAAGAATTCACAATAATGTTCACAATATCTTTGTTAATGACTTGTATAAGAGTCGTTCATTCTCATTTAAAACTTGATTCATTTTAACTTCAAACGTTTTGGACTCCGAACTATGTTGTTCCACAGCCTGTTCCATTTGATGAAAGACGTTTTGGACTTCAGTAAGTTCATCAATTAAGGAAAACTGCTAGTCCGGTTATAAGTGGCAACTGCTAATTATGAAAACTACGAATTCTAAAAACTGTGAATTCTGAAAACTGTTAATTCTAAAAACTGCGAATTCTGGAGCTGCGAGTTTTGAGAAACTATGCGTTCCGGAGCTACGAGTTTTGAGAAACTGCGAGTTCTGGAGCTGCGAGTTTTAAGAAACTGTGAATTCTGGAACTGCTAATTATGACGAAACACACAATTTGTAAAACACAAAAAGACACATTTTAAGTGTTTTTTCCCAAATTTTCTTGTACAACTAGTATTACTAAACCTATAGGACCCTTAAAAATGTAAACTTTATGGTTTTAAGCCAAAAAAATTTAAAATCAAGAAAAGGACTTTATAAGGTTTTTTGAACACTAAATTTGATAAAAATGAATGTTTTTCTTTGATCCAAAGCAAATACACGTATATTCAAGAATACTAGATCAAATTTACCTAAGTAAATGATCTTTTAGTGTATTTCTAAACTTCGAAAATCAAAAAAAATATGAAGAAAGTTTCCGTTTAAGAAATGACAAGCTAAAACAAACAAGAACAACACAAAAACTAAACAAATCACTCTATGGCTCTAATACCAATTGAATGATATCTAATAACATACAAGGTTAGGGAAAGAGATGTTGTTTTAGAGAGAGAGTGGTTGGATGAACACTTTAGAGAGAGAAAGTAAACATAGAAATAAAATGCATTAGAATGTGTGAAACAAATGAACAACCAACACCCTCTCCAAGGCATGAAGAGGGTATTTATACTATCTTAGTGGCCGACCATGGAGATCTTGTGGGCTTTCCATGGGCCTTTTGGCCCAATTAGATTACTAACATTACATTTGACTAACTACGGGCTTTGACTAACTATTATTGGAAGTGACTGAGACTTTTCATATTCCTAACATGGTTGCCTCATATAAATGGTTTCTTCAAGATTACCATGCAAAAACATCATCTTCACATCAAGTTGTTCCAACTCGTAATCTTCACAAGCAGTTAATGAGAGAATCACCCTAATAGATGTATGTCGAACCACAGGTGAAAAAACCTCATTGTAGTCAATCCCTGCTCGATGTGTAAACCCTCGAGCTACCAGCCTTGCTTTGTATCTTGGTTTTTGAACGCCTTCAGACCCTTCTTTAATCTTATACAACCACTTGCACCTTACCAGCTTTTGACCATGTGGTTGATCTACCAGCTCCCAAGTATGATTCTTCTTTAAAGAACTCGTCTCTTCCTCCATAGCACGAACCCACTCATCATTTTCAGATGAATTAATCGCCTCATGGAAAATGATTGATTTATGTGTATCTTCTTCCTCAGCAATAGCTAATGCATAAGCCGCCATATCATCTACCTTAGACCCTGATGGTCTAGACAATGAAATATTACCTTCATCCCTATACCTTACAGGTATAGTAATTGTTATTTTTGCTCTATCATGCACCAGAACATAGTTGTCCAGATTTTGTTGTTGAGGCTCTTCATCTTGTTCCTCATCTTTATTCCCTGGATTTTCCTCAGTATGAGGATCCACAGTTAGTTCGACCCTACTGCCTTGAAGTTCCACCTCAAACTCAACTTCCTTCCTAGAACCTGCAGCACCAGCACCCTTGAGAGTATCTTTATACATAAGGTTCTCATTAAACACCACATCCCTGCTTATGATTATCCTTGGTTTGACATCATCTAACCTCCATAATCTGTATCCCTTCACACCGTCAGGATACCCTAGGAATATGCATTTTATAGCTCTAGGCTTGAGCTTCCCTTGATTCACATGTGAATAAGCAACGCTACCAAATATCCTCAACATCTTGTAAATCGCTGGATGTCCTGACCATAAATCTATAGGTGTATTCTTCTCTAATGTTGTAGATGGAGACCTATTGATCAGATATATTGTCGTCATCGTTGCTTCTGCCTTTTCAAGAATTCGTTTTGTGGTTAAAAAGTTTTCTAGGGTTTTGGAGTTTAATTGATATAATGATGTTTATGATCGTCCTCTCTACCTTAATTGGTATGCAATACGATCTTCAATCATTGTTACTATTAAAGGGTTTTTCTTCGCATCGAATTCGGTTTTCTTTTCGATAATTCATTTAATTCGGTGAAACAGGGGTTTTTCACAAAAACCCTAATTCGATAAACCTTAATTCGATTAAAGGGTTTTGTATTGTTGCTGCTTGGATTATTGAAGATCTTTAATTGATATATGTTGTTACTGATGGTTCCTGCTGCGTGATTAAAGATGGTTCTGATTTGTGATGAATTAGTGACACATGGAGAAGCAGCAAATATACATGTGTATACTGGAAGCTAGCAGGGTTTGAACCATGATTTAAGGTTTGAACATCAGTGTATTTGATGTGAATGACAGTTGCAGCAAGAAGATAATATAACAGCATGTATGTTCTTATAAGGGTTTGTTGATGTACATATGATCTTTATGCCGATTGTATATGTGACGTGGTTGGATAGAAGAGAAGACATGATTGTTTAAACCCTAATTCGTGTGAGTGAAGACTAATTTGTATTTAGGGTTTCAACATAAAGGAAGAAGGTATTTAACAATAACAACAGCAGCAACAGAACATCATAGAGTCAATGTATTGATTCTGATGTAAGTGCGCAAAAAAGGGTCGCTCAATAAAGGGTGAGCGATTTGGTTATGGATTTGTGTTGATCTAAACAAAGATGGTAATGATCATATTTTATATTGGTGATAGATACACATGGGTCCAAGTTTACATGTCTATGCTGCCAAGCTGTTTAAAGTATAGTGCCGAGAGAAAAGTGCATGGGAGTTGACTATTGTATGTTGATACTACTGCTGTTTGAATGATATTTATGCTGCTGCTAACATAGAACATTAGTACTGTCATGCATATAAGTACTACTCAAAGTTAGTGCTGTTCAAAGCATATATTACTATGTTAATACTGTTCGAGTTGATTAATGACTGCTATTGTTCATTTTTTTTTTTTTTATTTTTCTTTTTTTTTTTTTGTGGGCGTGGTTGTTGGTTTGAGGTTTTTTTTGTGTGTAGGTATTTGTTTGGGTTAGTCCAGAGAGAAGTTGTTTGTACTGTAGTGGTATCCGTATAAGCAGTTAAAGTACTGTTGGGTCATATTCAGATATAGGATAGAGAATAATTTTGAGGAGTCGAAATTAATAATGTCAGTTCATAGTTTGTACTGCTATTGAAAGAAGTTAATACTGGTAGCTTTAGCATATATCGGATAACACACATGTTGAATCTCGGATTGAACAAATGCTTCGTTTAAGGGGAAGCTAACAGATTGATTTGGTTTAAATGTTCTTAAATGTTTAAAAGGCTTGTATTTCTGGATTAATTGGTTACGAAGAAGATTGTTTATCACTTATTTAGAGTTGAAGTGGAGTTTCACAGGTTTGTGTTTTATCATATCTCAAATGGCTTACAACGTTTAGAGATAACTTGTTCGTGCTTAGAAACGATGTGACGAAGACTTGACAAATCTAGCAAAGGTGTGTGATCTAACTTATGGTGCTCAATGCTCACATTTGCTATCACTTGGTATGTGTCTCATAGAAGATGAGGATAATTGTCAAGAGATTGCGGTCTACTTATATTTCACAGATTTATTTATAAGTTTGACGTCACGTGGATAGTACAAGATATAAGACACAAGTTTGGGTTGTTCTACTTCAGCATCAAATTGGTAATACTTAGTTTTCTTCATCAGTAATCATTACATAGAGCCTACATTCAAGAAATGGTTAACATATGGGTTTCAGGGGAAGCTTAATGTTAAAATGTTTAACCATTTATATGCTACATCAAGGTGAAGGTTTTTACTACTGCTAGTTATTATTACTACTGCTAGTTTAAGTTTCTACTGCTCAAGTTCATTTATCTTAAGGCGCGTCATGGAGGGTAATTTGAGTTGATGGAAGGCTGGATTAGGAGAGTGATAGTGGTTGTCAAAATTAAAGTTGCATACTTTAGTCCCCTATTTGATTATGACAAAAAGGGGAAGAAGGCGTTACAAAGATGATTTGCAACTTGTAGATCCTTGGTGGTATAGTTCTATTCTTTCATATATATTAGCTTCAGGGGAAGAAGCTCGTGCTTATTTTGGTTTTGTCATTATCAACTAGGGGAAGATTGTTGGGAATTATATTTGAGTTGATAAGACAAAACATATGAAAGATGAAGGACTTAAAAGGCAAAGGAGGAATTCTTCAAAAGATGGAAGATTCTGAAGAAAAACTTAAATGATTAAAAGATTTATTAATATATTTATTTGTTTTTATCATTTGTAAACCTAATATCTCTAGTATATAAAGAGATATAGGTCATTAGGTTTAGGTGTACAATTCGTGAGTTCCTGTACCTAAACGTGTGTGCGTGTGTGTGTATTCCAGGCGTGTGTTATGTAGACGCCATATGTAGTTTAGCCCCAAGGTAATCAAGGTTTTCCTTGATCCCTGTTATAGTTCATTGATGTAACTGTATTGTTCTGATCAAATAATATTGGGGCTTGGAATGTTTGGTAAAACCTTGTCGAATAACATTGTTCTTTATGTGTTAATTCCGCTGTACAAAATATATTATCAATGTTATTGTTATCCTAGATTAGATCTAAACAATCTGAGCTTACAACGATCTAAGGAGTTATTTAGAACTTCACACTGCCTCAGTGTGCTATTTATGTATAATCTTCGACGAGTTTTCAATAATTAATGAATCACGTAAACTAAATCGTATTATTCTAGCATTTCGTTTCAAGAATCATGATATTGCTATCTTTATATGTTATTTCATATTGGTTTTGGTTTAGCTCAACTGGGTTGTTGTCAAAATTTGATCTTTGTTAGTATTTAAATGGTGAATTTGCATAGGTGAAAATAGTTAGTACGTCGATTTTCGCATTAGCATTGTGTCCTTCATGTGGATTATTTTGAATTTTCCGATTGTTGTAAAAAGATGACTTTTCTGGTATGCCTACTATTTTGCATCGGAAAGACGATTGATAGGAATTGAAAATAAGGGTGGAGACGACGATAACCACTCACCAAGTCCCGTCAAGGACGAAACTGATATTGTTGTGGTTGTGTGAAAATGTATATATAATAGTTTAGGTGTGATTGCGCCATCCTGAATCTGAAGCATTATATGCGTCTTTATGCAGGTCTTTCTTCTCAAAAAAGATAACTCAGAAATGTGTGACGCTGAATTTCTATGGAGGGTACACGCAACAATATGGCACCCCAATCTCCCTCGCGGCTACTCCTGCAATGCAACCAGCAGGTATAATTTGCATTTCATTCCCTATCAACAATAGCTTATTTTTGGTGAAAAATAAATATATTGACTATAATCATTAGACAATCGATTTGAATAAAAATTAGTTTGCATTATTTAAGTACATAGTTTTATTGACATTCAAAGAGAAATTTTTTAGCATTAACCATTCAAGTTACTAACATTTTTGACAGTTTGTTTTGCTGTGCCACAAGCGTTAACGTTGTTCTACAATCACCTGCTGCTCATCATTAAGAGATTCACGCATAGATATTTTCTGGAAAAAAACGACCTCTGCCCCAACCATGGTGTTTCTTGAAGGAGCAATGTAAGTACCATAGGCTATTTGAAGTTCTTATTTAATTTATAGGGGCTGTTTGAAGTGCTTATATAATCCTACTTGTATAGGCTGTTTTGGGGTGCTTATTTATACTACTTATAGGGTTGTTTTGGAGTGTGCTTATTCTTAATACTAAACTACTTATAGTTCTCCTTCTTGGCGATTTTGGTTCTGCCTACGTATTTTATAATTTGACTTTGAGTAAAAAGCTAGACATTTCATAACCGAAAGTTCTAGGTCATTTTCTAAATGCTGGAATGCTTATTAGAAGGGTTTGAAAATTTATTGGAAACACTAAAAGTGGGAAGGTAACATAAAAAGGCGGGAAATTGCAGCATCACAGAGATTTTATTGTTATATACCCAATTTTATTGTATGTTATCAGGTGGTGGTTGATTTAACAATGTATTTAGTTTTAAGCATTCTTTTTTAATTTTTTGTGATGTTTTTATCTGTAGATTGTTGCTGTTTAAATAAAGTATCAAGATGCATAACGAACAAGGACGGAACATGGATCTCTACATCCCCAGTTGATGGTAATTTCTGAAAGCATCTATTTTACTTACCACGAAGTGGTAATAATTTTTGGTTTTGGTTTACGAGAATCATTATTTACTTGCAACTCTGCTAGTAATAGATTGATCGCCGCAAAGGATCATGCATTTGTTCAGATCAGCGTTGGCCATTTGTATGAGAGTGCCCGATGCCCAATTCCTTACTTTTGCTCTTTGTGGTTTTGTGCGAGGTCAGGTGTGTTTTGTTGTTAAAAATACTGATTAGCTGATGTTTGTTTAAATATGTTTTCGACAGTATATGACTCCATGAATTAAAGACGGCAAATTAAACATGTTTTCGATACCTTTATTAATATTAGAGGTGGGAAATTATTTCTAAAAAGGAAATGGGTTGAAAGTCGTGGTAAAACCCAAGGAAGGAACTTTGCTTTGAGAGTTTGGCTATATTCTAATGGTTAACATGTAGGGGATTGTAAATGGGTAAAAATTATACAGTGGCCTTAAGGGCATCATTTTACCTGTCAATAGGGAAAAACGAACAACTTATAGAAACTAATACAATTACAATAAAAGTAAAGTTAAGTTATGCAAGTGGCAAACCTAAGTAGCTATGTTGTTAAACAGTTTCCCTACTTACTGGATCATATATTATGATCTTTTGGTGCATCATGTATACATAAAACATTAGTAAGGTGTCAGATTGGAACTTCTTTTCACATAAACCTAATAAGTTTTTCAAAGTTAAACTTTTCTAGAGGTATTACCCACTGACCTGTTTTAGAATCCTCATGTTAAACACATATATAACCCATATGTATTATTTTGTACCAGCTCATACATATCCCTAAAACTACTTACCAGGTCTACTTAATAAGTGGTTTCCACTTCTTAGTTGATTAGGTGTTTAGTGGTAGGGAAATACATCGTGTAATGTAATGAATCTTGGATATAAATGTTATAATATTTTGGTATATTTTCGTGTTTTATGTATGTTTCATCTTTGCTTTTTAGCTATCTTATTTAGTATCCATTATCTGATCCAACTATTTTTGTAATTGAATGTGTAAATTAAGGTATAGTTAGGGCCGTAAATGAGCTAAATATTCAGTAAACATTTTATTAACCGTGCGATAAAATATTCTATAAGTTTCAGGTGACGCTGTACCTCCAACGTCTAGCTACGAGGTGACTACATTTTTTTGGAATGAGCCTTTTTTACTATATATTACATCATCGCTTGATAGCGAGTTATCAACTTTGCATATACTTGATTATTTTTTGGCCCATCTTCTTGGCAAGATATGATGATGAAAGATGATTTTTTGTGGTCAAACTTGGATTCATATGCTAAACACAACATTGAATTCGAAAATTATTAGGATTGTATCCAATAATGTACGCTAAACACAACAATGAGTTTGAAATTTATTAGGATTGTATCCAATAATGTATGAGTTGAGATGTGGCATACAAGTTCCCTATGTCTTTTTGTTATATACAACCTCAAAGGGTTGGATTTTCTTATAAAATGATTTCGCTAGGTTTCACGACATATGTTTTAGTATACTTCACATGATGTAGTCGTACAGGTTATTGTATATTGATACGATCCAGTTTATACCGAGATGTAATACTCATCTCATATGATGTAATACTTTCACTAGGTTTCACGCCTGAATTCATCTCTTGATTTGAACTTTACATTTCCTCGATGACAAAGGCTATACCTCGCCGCAGCGAAGCACGAGTATCAAAAGCTTGTTACTTAAAAGAAGGAAAACTAAAATAGTTTGGTGTTTGTTTGAGCTTATATGTGGTCTCATGAGATTATTTGATTTCGGCTTATATTTCATAAGCCTCAATGTTTTGGCTTATCAAGACTTATGGGCTTGTATGAGTTTATCATATCATAGTAACTTACATAAACTTAAATAAATCAAAAAATAAGTGCTTACAAAATATAAGCTAAAAAACAAATAAGCTTATAAGCTAGATATTGTGTATGTTTGGCACAATGAGCTGGAGTTGTAGTTGAGGCTGAGCTTATCTTATAAGTCAAAAACTGAAACTTGTATTTTATAAAGATGTTTGGTGAATTAGTTGGAGCTGAAACGTATTAATGTAAAATCGAATAAAAATACATCAGATAAAATTCACATATATTTTCATCTTTTGCGTAGTAACAAGCAAGATAGCCCGCGCGTTGCGGCGGGCCATAATTTTTTACGAATCTATTTCGAATGAATATTGAGTGGGAATGTGCTCGCAACCGTTGTACGGCAAAGGAAAAAGAAAAAAATGCAAATAAAATCGGTTAAAACCGTTTTTCGGTTATTTTAAAAACCGGTTTAAAAAAACCGGTTTTCTAATAACCGGTTTCGGTTTTTCTTTTTTTTATTTTTTCCGGTTTTTCCGAAATCGGTTTTTTTTCGGTTATCAAAGTTCGGAATCCCCGGTTTTTTTTTTCTGGTTATAAATTTTCGGAAATCGGTTTTTTTTTAGTTATACCAGTTCGTGTTTTTTTTTTCGGTTATGAAATGATTCGGGAATCGGTTCTTTATCATAATACCGGTTCGGTTTTTTTCAGGAATTAAAAAACTTCGAACATTTATTAAAAAAATTGTTTAATTATCAAACATTAATTAAACAATACACCGTGAAACATACTAAACAAATCAATCAATAACTTTTTATTTTGCAACCGGGAACATACTAAAAAAATACAAACCATAACTTTTATTTAAACAAATACTATTATTACAACTAAAAATATATAAATACTAAAACATTTCGAGCTTTCCGTCCAGGCCATACACGGCCGAAAACATATTATGTACTCAAGTAGTTCAACAAAGAATTTTTTTTTAAAACTATTAGTGTTCCAGTTATATTAGTGTACTCAAGTCTAAGTGTGTTTTTTTAAAAACTTTTTTTTAAAAACTATTATGTTTTTTTAAAAACATATTTAGAGTACTACAAGTTAAGTTAAAACCGGGTTATTTTTAAATCTATTAACGGTTATAAAAAAAAAAAAAAAAAAGAATTAAAAAAAAATTAAAAAAAAAAAAACCCGGTTTTACCGGGATTTTTTTTTAAAAAACACGGTTTTTAAAACCGTAAAAAACCGGTAATGATAAAAAAGTAAGAACCGAAAACGCGGTCTAACCGATTCGTTTTAATTTAACCGAACCGGTTAAAAAAAAAACCGTTTTTTTAAAAAACCGGTTTCGTTTTTTCGTCCCGGTTTTTTAAAAAACCGGTTTGAATTTGCATCTCTAGTTACGCAGGGCTGACTTTTATAATTCAACCCATTGTATTTATTTCACCGAGCATTTTTTTATCAATCAAACGAAATTTAAGAGTATTTGTCCGTTGGGTAAAGCGACAGTAACAGTATTTTAAACGAATTTAGTTTGGTATTCCGTAGATCGCTCATAGTATATTATATTAATTAATTGGAACAAATACTATGTAGAAGCATTGCAATATTGGCTCGTTTCGTTTACTTCTATTTTCGAGCCGAGTTTTGAGCGGTCGTTTTCGCCCGTGAGCCGAAACGACATTGAAATTTGATCCTCATAGTATATACTACGTATATTTCATAATCTAAATTATAGAATATACTAAACAACAACTAAAGCTTTTAGTTTATTTTGTGTTGATGACCACGTCACCCACATGACAATGGACTGTAATTGGCATATTTGATGACGTTCGAATCGAATCTTTAGTGAATACATGTGAGATCAGTTGGCTCTTATGTGCTTAGTATTTGTACCTTTGTAAGATGTTTGGGCCTAGGCAATTAGCCCAGTTGAGGCAAAATATAATTCAATGTCAAAACGACAGTGGATTTGTCCAAAAATATGTATATTAGTAATATATTATATTTTCGAAAGTATTTAAGTAATCTAGTGGTCTTATGAAAAGTTTATAAAGCTGTGTGAAAAAACAAAACTAAAGGGGTGCTTGGTTAGAGGTTTTAACAGGTAAGGAATAGCAAATATCTTTTATATAATAAAAGAATTACATCATTTCGGAGTTTTCTATCAAATTGAATCTTATGAATTCTAAAATTGGACCAATCAAAACGCTTGATTATCCACTTAGTAGTCAAGAAATGTGCGATCTGAATAGTGACCAATAAAAAGTCAAAATTAAATCAATTTGGTCAAAATTGAAATTTTTTCGTGGAGAAATATGATGGAGAAAAAAAACACATAAAAATATATGTGTCATATTTGTGGGAAAAAAAACTTGAAAAAAGAGGAGCTAATTAATAAAACTTTAGTGGTTTTTAATTTTAAATAAATTGTATAAAGTTAAGTGTAAATTTATAAATTTACAGATTTTATTATAACTTTAAAAAATAAACAAATAACCCCTTAAACATTATTCCCCTAGACTTTATATTTTAAAATACAACAAACGTAAACAATTTTTTACCTCCAAACAAATAGTTAACAGTATATAATTACATCACAAATCTACCCGAAAACTTTTTGGTGACTTTTTATTGGCGGCCTAAAATTATATTGTAAAATCAAAAAGAAAAACACCAAAGCACATAAAATATCATAAATAAAGAAAAATTGTTTTCTAGCTATTAATTGATAGGTTAGAAAAATAGCATTTTTTTTCTTTTAGTTTAATATGTATTAAAATTCTAACATTAAAATTTTTCAGATAGTTTTTATTCCATTGATATGTGTGATGCCTATAAATCATATACTACAATCTAGACCACTTTTATATCTTAAAAAAATATTGGTGACGGAAAAAATGGGTAAAAACTCTTTTTACATTTTTATATGTATTGAAGATTTACAATCGGTAAATCTTTGTTTGACCAAAACATATTATATGCACAAAACATAATAATTATTTTAGTTTTTTTAGTTTTTTATATTCTATGAATATTGACGTTTTTGATAATTCAACTTGATACTTTTAAATTCGATTGTGAAGCTAAAATTTTACATGTTTTAACACAAAGTATGACCATTAATTCTAAGTATACCTGACACACTCATTTAAGTGTAATCATTAAACATATACAATATCAACTAAATGGAGGTCAATTGTTCGAATATAACGAGGAGAAAATTAATCCCCTTGTGGCGTCGGAGGTTCACTTGAGCCTACTTCGGGCTACCTAAAAGGTAGTTTCGCTGGTATTAGTCGGCTCATAATGTCGAGTCAGAAAACAGGTAAATTAAAAGAAAAAAAAATACTAATTATCCTCAAGTTCATATAATATATAAAAGATTTAATAAATCTATTATATTCATAGGATTTCGATAATACTCTATAACATAACTTATAAAACAAAAAAAAATAAAAATTATACATATATTTAAAAAAACATCATGTCTAAGTCCCGTGCGTGCACGAGCATTAAAACTAGTATTAATAAATGATGCTTGATTTCATATAATGCAATGACCCATTACCCAAAAGTGGGTAATACCCACTCCTCTACAATTTAAGGATTATCAAAAATTATTACCCTCTCTCCCATGATCTTTAGGCCACGATCTTGTTTTTATTCTTCAACTTTGATTTTCAGATACAGTTCCTTATTTATGTAGATTTATATTAACATTCATATCTGTAATTGTGCACATCTTTGATTTTTTTTTATCGTGCATAATAAGTTAATAACCATTCAACAATCATGCGTATGAAAACTTTATTTTTTTAGTAGTAATGTTTATGCATATATGGTTATACTAATATCTTGTTTATAAATTAATTATAATTATAATTATAATGATATGCATGTATACCAATTATTAGTGTGAACCAAGCAACATAAATGACAAAAAAGCAAGGAATGACCATTACATTCCTTAGTATTTTTTTTGCCTTTTCCATTATCATTACTTTATTTGAACCAAGCACACCCTAAGAGCACGGGGTATGGTAACGCCGTGCTCGGCGTTGAGCATACGTGGCTCCGCCGTTGTCGGCGTTACCACACCGCTGCTCGGTGTTGCCCCATGGCGTTGGCCTCCTCGTTGAGCCACCAACGCGCGTTGAAGGTATTTTTTTCCTTTTTTTCTCTTTTAATAAATGGGTATATGTTTGTATTTGTGTTATGTGTGTGTTATTAAGTGTGTGTGTGTAGTGTGTGTGTGTAGTGTGTGTTTGAGTGTGACAGACGACATAGAGAAAGAAGGAAGTAGAAGAAGAAAGGAGATGTGGTGGGCCAGCCATTTTTTTATATTTTTTTTCGTTTTTATTTTTTAAAAAATTATAATTTGTATTTTTTTGATAATTAAGTATTTATTTTGGTTAAAAAAACAGAAAAGAAAAAAAATGGTGGGTCTCAAAAAAGTGGTGTTATGGTTACCTGAGTATTTTGGGTGTTGGTGTTATGGTGTTAAAGCTGATGTGACGCTGATGTGGCGGTGTT
Source organism: Tanacetum coccineum (assembly GCA_026074375.1). Classification (NCBI taxonomy): domain Eukaryota; kingdom Viridiplantae; phylum Streptophyta; class Magnoliopsida; order Asterales; family Asteraceae; genus Tanacetum; species Tanacetum coccineum. The sequence continues at coordinate 23,101 of BQNB010073376.1, forward strand.
AATGATGTTACCATACCTTGTGCTCTAAGACTTATTTTATAAGCTTATAGTATATATAGGGTTGTAAACGAACTGAACGAACACGAACAAAGCCTTGTTCATGTTCGTTCATTTAATTTTAACCGGACAAATAAACGAACACGAACTCTTAAATGGACGAATTTTCTTGTTCATGTTCGTTTATGTTCGTTTATTAAGGAACTAAACGATCCTTAAACGAACATAAACGATCGAACATAAATGAGCGTAGAAAAAAACATAAAATATTATCAAATTATGCATAGTGTTATGTTTTATAAGTGTTGTTTTATTTAAATATACCAAATTTAAAAGTATACAATTAAAATATATGATATACGAACATAAACATATAAATAAACATAAACGAACGTTAATAAACGCCTAATCGGACGTTCACGAACATAAACGAACGAACGTGACTTGTGTTCATGTTCGTTCATTTAACTAAACAAACGTAAAATAGTGTTCATGTTCGTCCATTTAATAAATAAACGAACATGAACGAACTTTTTAACGAACGGTTCATGAAATGTTGACTGAACCGTTCAGTTCGTTTACGGCCCTTAGTATATATATAAGCTTAAACAAAAGGCAACAAAATCCAGCCGTCCCTCTGAAAGTACAACACAACATAACACAAGTCACAAAGTACAGTTCCAAACCAATCTACAAACCCTCCCACGATGAAGAAGCCTTCACTCATCTTTCTATTCATCACTCTCATAACAATCTCATCATCATTCCAATCAGACGAGCTGATCGCAGACGACGAAGAATTCGGCCTAGAAGGCGGCCGTGACGTCATCACTCCCCCTCAGATCCAACCTCCACCTCCGAAAGCTACTCGAAAGCGTTCGACCGAGTCCGAATCGGATTCCAGGCTTCAGTTTGCGCTCGAACACGCGATCGGTGAGAATGATGAGTTTACGATCGCTGGAACGTTTACTGCCAGGCTTAAAACATCTGCTCATGGCGGACAGGTATATATATGATTCGTTTATAGCGATTTTGTGCGAATATACGAGCGTAGCGAAACTTTGAATCTCGGTGTATAAAATTGACTGAATTAATGGAGTGATGTTTCATTATTCTGCTGTTAATGACTGATTATTATCAATTGAGACTTATAGTTACGAGTTAATATTTTAGCTAAAACGCTGATAACCGGCGCGTTGACGTGCAGATGATTGTGATTTGAACCTCAGTTTATTGAAGTTGACGTAAATGATGAATTAGTACTTTACGCCAAATGCCTGCCGTGTCATTTAATTTGAATTTGTATAAAGTATAATTTGTTATGAATTAGGTAAAACGTTGACGTGTAGATGGATTGTTACTTAATTTGTACTATTTGTTATGAAATATAATGAATAGTTGAGTGTGGTTTGAATCTCAGTTTGACGTAAGTGATGAATTAGTACTTTACGCCAAACGCTGACGTTTTATTTAATTCGTATGAAGTATAATGACTGTATTGTGATTATAGCGATTTTGTGCGAATATACGAGCTTAGCGAAACTTTGAATCTCAGTGTATGAAATTGACTGAATTAACGGAGTGATGATAATTATGATTTGCTGTATCGGACTATTATTAATTGAGACTTATAGTGACGAATAATAGTGTTTTAGGTAAAACGTTGATAACCGACTCTAAGACTAAACTAGAAGTCATTTTAATCATCCTCGTCATCATCAACATCAATTCCAAGCTCCTCATTGAAAGTAAAGCCCATTAGAAGTAGGCCCAATACACATTAGTAAGACAAATTTTACTTTATAAGGCCCAAGTACATGATGCGCAAAAAAGCACCGATGCACGCATTAGCTGATGAGTGCGCCTCACCACGCATCCCGTGATCGCAATGCATCAGGGTGTCTGATGCAATAGGGTAGTGCATCGGCACACTTTTTTAAACACAGATTGTGATAGTTAATCGTGGTTTTTTGTAGAGTTGTTTAGGATATACGGATGATTAAGTTTAGTTGAGGGACTTCAGTGATGAATTAGTAATTTATTAGACGAAACTTTGATATCCGAAGGCGCTGACGTCTCCATGAATTTATACTTAATTTGAATTTTTAGGAACTATCAAGTATAATGACCGTGTTTGGATGATATTGTGTGAAGTTCTATAGTATATACGGATAGTCAAGTGTAGTTGAAGTTTTAATCTCGGTATATTGAAATGGAAGTGACGGAGTAGTACTTTAAGCTAAACGTTGATAACTGGCAACCATGGCATGTCTGTGATTATGTAATTGATTTATTATGATATGATATCAAGTATAATGGCCGTATTGTGATAGTTGTGAATGTCGATATTCGATCAGTTTCGAGTAGGTGAATTGTGATTTGTTATGAATTGTGTTGTGATTACTTATAGCGAAATTTTGAATCACAGTGTATATTTATGATTCGTTGCTCTGTTGTAACTGACTGATTATTAATTGAGACTTATAGTGATGAATAATAGTATTTTAGGTAAAACGTTGATAAGTTGACATGTAGATGAATTGCTACTTAATTTATATATGTTATGAAATAAAATGAATAGCTGATTGTGATTTGAATCTCAGTTTGACGTAAGTGACTATCTAGTACTTTACACCAAATGCAGAGGTGTTATTTAATTCGTATGAAGTACAATGACTGTATTGTGAGATGATAGCTGTTTTTATTTATATGTTAATTTGTGTAGGAGATATGTATAATAAGCGAGTTTAGTAAGTTGAGACTCAGTTTATTGAAATGGACACGAGTGATGAATGGATTTGAGTTTTGTTATGTTGTATGATCGTGTATAATGACTTTATTGTGATAGCTGAGTGTGATTTTATTTTTTTAGGATATACGGAGGATTGAGTTTATTTGAGGTTTTAGTTTCGGTATATGAGAGTTGATCTAAGGGACGGATCAGTAATTTAGGCGAAAGTTTATAACCGGCAACGCTGATGAGTTTGTACTTCATGTGAGCTTGTTATCAAGTATAATGATTGTATCACGATAGTTGTGATTGTATAGTGAGTAACGGATTGTTTGATGGTGATTTGTTTATGAATTATTTTAGGAGATAGATAATCAAGTTTAGTTAGTGCGTTAATCTCGGTATATTAAAATTTCAGTTAAGTAACGAATTAGTACTTTACATAAAACGTTGATGACTGGCAACACTGATGTTATCAAGTGTAATGTATGTTACTTATCTGTATTGTGGTTGTTGATAGTGATTTTGTACGAATTGTTTAGGAGATACGGAGAGTCGGAGAGTTAAGCAAAAAATTTGAATTTTACTGTATAAAAGCTGAGTGAAGTGAGGAAAGTAGTATCGGAATGTATTGTGGTAGCTGATTGTGATTTCGTGTGAAGTTTTTGAGTAGATGCGGATATTCGATTTCTATCATAGTATGAATCTTTGTATGTATAACTTGACTAGTAGTAACGAAATTAGTACTTGATTTGAATTTGTTACGGAGTATAATGACTGGTGATAGTTGATCGTGATTCTGTATGAGTTGTTTAGATGATACGAAAATTAAGAGCTTAGTGAATTCTGTACCTCTCTGTATAAAAATAAGTGAAAGCGACTAAAGTAGTAGCTAATTTGAGTATGTTATGAAGTATAATGATTACGGTGATTACGTGTGAAATTGTTTATGAGATACGGCTGCTTAAGTGAAAAAGTTGAATCGCACTTGTGTCCTCTCAAATTAGTAGCTGGTCTGAATTCGTTTTGAAGTATAACGATTGGATTGTGATTGTGTGTGAAATTGTTTATGAGATACGAAGATTACAACCGTAGTGACTTTTGAATCTCATTACTGTAGCTATGTGAACTTGTTGTGAAGTCATGTATGCTACTGATTTTTTCTCATAAATTCAAAAAAATATACATAAAATTTGATGGTATTGTGGTTGCTGATGGTGGTTTTGTGTGATATTATTTCAGGAGACACATATATAATATATGCACTGCACATGCTCCTTATATAGTTTAATTCTTGCAACACCATTAAAAAGTACTTATATCTCTTGCCTGTTTTGAATACATGAAACAGACTCTTACAAAGCTTCGGTTCTCGAGGAATGATCTTACTGCAACAGAGAAGGAGAACTTCAAAGTGAGTATTCTTCACATCCTTACCTTTATCGTAGCCATTTAGTATACACTTTGCTAGTTTAATGACTCAATTCCGTTTTTTTATGATACTCTACTTCAGAAACTATTGGAAAATGACGGCTACTACAAAATAAGGCTACCATCTGATGTGCTAAATGCTCCTGGGAGGGACTATGTTATTTCCTCAGTGAAGGCAGTAAGTTTGATGGTGGACATTGTGCATCATTAACTACTAGTTAATCAATATTAACTGGTACCCGTGGTATATATTTTTAACAGAAAGAAAGTAGTAAGTCATTTAACTATTAAAAACCCCATATCCATAAAAAGAGATATGTTGTTTGATCCGATAACAAAATGTTTATACACCCACATAAGAAACTTCTCTATACCCTTGTGGAACAGGATGAAGCTAATTGTCTGGGAGTTGTCTTTCCCTCTATTTTAACATAATGATATGATTTTCCTAGGCAAGAGTGAGTAATCAGGCTTCCTGTTTCGTAGTACATATATAATTATACGTATTGGCTCTTGCCACTTTTTTACACTTGCAAACTTTTGCGATGCTGAAAAGGCAATCAGTTATTGTCTATCTTTCTTAACCTTTCTTTTCTTAATCTCGAACTAATTCAAGTGTTCTGTATTAGTGTCCAAAGTTTGTCTCATGCATTGATCGATTTTAGGTCTCTTTATATGCCACTGTCTTGTTTATAGTTCCATGGCCTCTAGTCAGTCAAAGCGGTAGCCTGGCCTTCCATACTTTGTTTACATTTTAAACACGTATGTTTTGTAATACAACTTGCTTATTGTGCTGCCTTTTTTTCTATTTACTACAGAGATGTCTCGCAAGGGATGGCCTGGATGAGCATATTGTTATTCACATGGTAATTTTCTTTTCAATTACTAGTAAAAAGTAATTCCCCAAAGCACAAGTTAAAGAACCGCCTATATTACTTAACCATCATGATTAACATTGATCCAGTTTCCTAATACCCATTTCTGTAGAGTTTTATGGTTGGTAGCTACCTCAGTTATTATGCCATTTGGATCAAATTGTAATTTACAAAAGAAATAACTCTTGTACATATGCTTGCATCATTACAGGAAGGTGGTAATATTTTGGCTGTCAACTATGGTTCTCCTGGGGCCTGCCAGTATCCTCGCCAATTGAGACTTGTAAGTTTGCATCGATCTATTTACTCATGGTTCTTATGAAACCACCAAAGAATTAGCCAATTATAATGTGTTTAAACATTTTCATACGTAGTATTTGTGTGCATATCTTGACCTTTGACATGTCATTTCTTTTTTTATATGGTATAGCCTTCAAAGTGGTCCTTCAACTCTCACACAGTATTGAAGTATAGCGAGTTGGCGCCAAGGTGAGATTCACATGCCTCCTCAATTCCTTATTATATGCCTAAGATTTTAGCAGTTTGAGAATGGCACGAAGGAATCTAATTATACTTGAGTTCTGCTTCTCTTTCTGAAAGGAGAAACTGTTTGGGATGATTGTTGTGCGGAGAATATGTACATTAGTGGTTTTTGTAAAATACAAAGCTTTTAAGCTATTCTGAGTTGGGACCACTAGGATCATACTAAATGTACATAAGTGAAGTCTAAACTTTTTTTTACTTATTTAAAAAACAGTTTTTTGTTACCTTTCTATGATTAAGTAATCCTACTAGACACACCAACTATTTTCAGACAAGTACTGCTCTTCTCGTTTGTGGTTTATATAGACTGGGTGGCTATTTTTATTTTCATTTAATTAGAGTTGTAAGCTATTCTCAGACAAGTACCAGGGTTTTCTATGCGTAATTAGGTGATTAGGTTCTTTGAGGAAATCAGAAGGGGTTAATCTTAATCAATTTAATCTTGAGTTTAGCATAAAGCCATATGTTGTGCCTACGATGTTTCTCCAGATACAATCCTTTTTATTATTAGTTTCCATACTTATATTTAAAGTTATCTGTTGTAACTTAAAACAGGACTCCAACATTTTCTGAAGATATTGGTAGCGCTGATATAGGAGATGAAGAAGGCATAAAGCCAATTGTTGAGAGATCCTTTTGGGCTAAATACGTAGTTCTCCCGTTTTAATCATCCTTTTCTCCTACCGTTTTCTGTATATTTTACAATCATTTTGACTATCTAATAACTTGATCTTCATGATTTTATATAATTTCAGTGGATGTATCTGGTGCCACTTGGACTCATTGTAATGAATGCTATGACCCAAGCCATGAATATGCCTGAGGAACAAGTAAGTGGTCAAGCCGGTGCTCAACCACAACAGGCAGTTGGTGCAGCCCCCAGGGGGCAAGGTGCTGCTGTACGCAGACGATGATGGTAATTTTTTTTTAACTTTCAATTAAATATTGTGAAATGATTAAATGCCTTGCCTAGTGTGGTTAGTTACTTTGTTTAAAGTAAAGGTAGCAATTTTGAGCCGCAAAGTCACCTAAAGTCTATGTCTAATGAATAGATGCTACCTAATCTTTACGGTAAATACATAAACAGTTTTGTACATAAATCTCCCTGGTTAAATCGTCAATACTAATTTCACAAATAGTCTCTGTTTGCCCTTTTTGCCCCCTCAAGCATGTAGTTAATGTCACTTTTGGTATCTGATTCCTATTACCGGTCGTAAAGCTCATCTGATTGTTTTTTTCTTCTTCTTTTAAACCAGGATCCGACCAGTAATTTAGGATGTGTACTCAGTAGCAGGTATGTGCGGTTTTGCAGCAACAACAATACCTTGCAAAGCTTTGTTATGTGCACTGCCGACTGTAGATTAAGCAGTCTTTTTTATTGTGACAATGATACAACCTTCATAACATGTCTACTTAATTTAACCATTTTTTTGTGTTAAAGCGACAATTAAAGAGAACAGTGAGGTCAATTTTTGTGAATTTGGGAACATCTTTAAACAGATTGTTCAATGCCTATTTCTCAATCTCTGGAATCTGAAATTATTGTTTGTTTTCAAATTATGGTTTTTAAATAAGTAGTTTTTTTTGTATGGAACATGTCGGTTAGGCTGACCCGAGACACTTCTGTCAAGATTTTTCTAAACGATTTATAAATTATTTAGTGCTATGGATTTAGATCTCTCGTAAAACTATTATTGAATCCAGCGGCTTTAGCCTGTGCAAGAAACTCATCATCTGTATGCTCTTTTCCTCCTGGTGTTTGTGTGGTCATTAATGCATTCATTTGGGTGGTTATAATGTGTTCGATAAGAAAGGAAGAACCGCTTCTTCCACGATCACTCTTCCATCATCTGACAAAGCTTTGTAGCAGTTGTTTGACAATTTCTCATTGAGCATTACTCCAGTCGTGTAGAACAAGCAGGATTTCATTTTACATTAATTAGCATGACAAATTTAAAAGAAATTATTTTGAGCCAAATTACCTTCATCAAAGACCCATAATTACAGTACAAATAAAGATGAGTTATTTGCACAAGTCATCCATAATGTTGTATGGCAAAAATAAAGGAAGTCAGTCTTTCTTCGATACTATCTGCATGAATGATTTGTATTTGCACAAATTATTTTCAATTTTAGTTCCATTGTTACTGTCTTACTGATTATTTTGTATGTTAAGTCATGCATTAATTGATTGTACATAAAGTTGAATGAAAGTGATCATATTTGAAGGGTGGGTGCCTATTATTTAAGTACGACATGATAATACATATAGAAACTTCAACGGGCAAATAGTCTAAAAATGCATCGAAGTATTTCTATTTTTTTTTGTAGGCATTTATTTTTTAATTATTCTTTTGTATGTTTACACTTTGTTAATCTCCTATTGTAGCCATGATTAAAAAAATCACTTGGCACTAGTTTAATATACTTATACCATTTTATTCTTTTACCATTATTATATTTAGCCCCTGTACTTTACTTTTTAACATTTTTCACCTTTTAACTCAATATTAATTCTAACTACCAGATCATCATCAAACTCATCATAACCTCGTCATCAACCACCATCACACCACCACCGTACCTCCTCCCAACCACCACCTTCTCCAGTCTCCGCCACCAGTGGACCTCAGTTCGCTCACTGCTAACCACATCGATCTACTTCTCTCTTCTTTCTTTGTTTCTCTCGATCCATTTTCATTTCCAATAATACCAGATCTCGTCATTGTATCTAAGGTAACCCATTTTGCTGGTGTGTTTAGTTCGGTTTCTGTTTTGATGGATGTTGTGTTTGGGAGGTAAGTGCATTGTGTTGGGGTTAAGGTTGGGAGATTTCGGGATGTTTTTGTTGGGATTTATTTGTTGAATGTTTATTGCAAGTGTGGGGAGATGTGGGATGCGCGTAAGGTGTTTGATGAAATGCTGGAAAGGAATTCGTTTACCTGGGCTACGTTGATTAGTGGGTATGCGACGGGGAGGGTTTGCGGTGAGCCTCACAAAGCTTTTTACTCTTAGAAGGCTCAACAGAGTTAGCTTTGTGCATTATCGGTTTTAGGACGTCTGTGATAGAAGGCTCAACAGAGTTAGCTTTTGCTATATATAGACTTGAAGTATCGTTACAGGTACTTTATTTAACGCTGTTAAAGGTGTACCAAGTAACGATCATTCTTTTTAGCTTGCATCATCTCAATCTTTTCATTACCAATGATAGGGTATGTGGCAGGAGCACATACACCAGTCCACTGACGATCAAGTCTGCCAGGGCCAAAAGGTGAGTACTTTGGTTCACAGAGTCCAATGAGTCTTACATCTGTCTGCTTTCTGTGCAACTGAACCTGGATATGTTCACACATATAACTTAAAATTGAGATACATGTTATGTATTTCTTGTTCTTACAAATTGTTAAACCGTCTTAACATATTTTTTTGTTCTCATGGTTGATCTTGTCTGCTTAGGCTCTGG
>BQNB010073377.1:0-32139 GCA_026074375.1 Tanacetum coccineum
ATACCCATCTATGGCTTCCATAGAGGGGTTGAGTCATTATTTTGTTGTTGAGTCATTTGTATCCTTCATCCATTTTCCATCTAATATCAAGTTCATCTTCCATCTCACTACTCTCTCTCACTAAAATGGCTATCATGTGGTTTGACTCACCAAGACCACCGGATCATAGTTTTCGTAAATCTTCAAGTGTTTTATCTTAAACGGGTCAAACTTAAAAAATTAGTATAAAGGGGAGGGGTCACATATCTAATAGGTCTTGAAATGAATGACTTCCTCCTTTTAGAAGTCTAAATTTGTGTAAATTTTAAACAACTAAAAGTGGTCGTAAAATCCTTCCAGCATCACAAAAGATTCGCACTTCTTTATTCTTGGTATCTTCTTTTATTTCCACCTGAGACAAATTTTAAAAAATCTTTAATTTTATATATCAGTGACAAAGTAAGCTTAATTGATATAAAATGTTGCTCGAAGTCGTAAAAAACTTAGCAACATTGGTAGCTGTGGGGCATTTCAAAAAGGAGATTCAGGCATTATTTGGAGATAAAAGTAGCAATTTTCTCAACTTGTTTACTTGATCACGGGTCGATTTAAAATATTGCTCATTCCTTATAGGTCCAACAAAAAATAAACTGTTTCAAAGGGATGGGTCAAAGGGGTTAAAAGTTACCTGAAGTGTATTTTACTGTTTAAGTATCGTATCAAATTATGCTACTATTGTAAACTAAATTTATAGTTTTGAATCATATTTAACACATAATCTATATATATAGCAAACTGGCAAAAGATATGTGAGTCACCAATCCACCCTAGCTCATTTTGACCCACTCTAAAAACATATACTATCAAACTTTGAACCTGAAATCGTTGACCTATTACCCTACTCATTATACCACTTCTTCTTGGTGCAGTGCAGCTTGAACCCGTTTTAACCCGTTGTCATTCAAAAATTATACCTGGTTCAAGAACTAGATAAATGTCTCGTCCTTATAGACGTTAACTGCACGACCTTCTTCTTTATGCATATCCAATTAAACCATAAGTTTATACAGACTAACAAAACATAAAATGAACGTTCTATAAAAACTTGAGCTAAAATATGTACATGTGTATCTTATAAGCGTGAGAGGACATATTAAAAGATGGGGTTCTTGTGCAATATAATTTGCGGTATACAAAGCAAATCCATCTGTTAAAACATACCATAAACTGAACATTGGCGCCATCTTGCTTCATAACACCATTATCTAAAGCCGTTATTTGTTGTGAACCTGCATATTCAATCAGTGACGAGATTCAATTTGCTGAAAGTAGGATGACCTGAAAACAAATGTTACAAAATACAAATTTTAATGAAAGATAAGCCTCTGAATATGTGTGTTTAATTTAAACGTTTGGTTTACTTGTTTTATACAATTTCTTATTTTCATTTACGCTGCCACAATAAAATTTAAAGAAGAAAAAGATGACACAAAGTTACCTTAAATGTTAGGAATACGAAATTCCTAGAAAAGTCTCGGTCACTTCATAGATATTGGAAGATAGCTCGTCAAGTAATATTTGGAAACTTACATAGGTAACTAGTCCAAAGTCCATGGAAAGCCCATGTAACCAAGGCCCATGTCCACCTCATGTAAGTATAAATACTCTCTCCACACATAGAGAGGGTGTTGGTTCTCTTTGTATTTTCACATAGTTCAATCAACCTTCTTATTTTTCTTTTTTACTTTCTCTCTCAACTTTCTCTCTCTAGTTCATCTTTTGTGTGAAATGAGTTTTCTTCAATTGGTATCAAGAGCCATGGTTCTATCTTGGTTCCTTTAGTATTTTCGTTGTGGTTATTGTTTGAGCTTTTTGGTTCGGCTTAGTGAGCTTATTTTTTTTTCTATTCGGCTTGTTTTTAAATTTTCTTATTTTGTCAATTTTGTGTTACAAAAACCAATAACTAGTATCTTTTACAAAATTGGATTCGTAGGCTATTGGGCTTTTACTGTTCACGATTTTTTTTCTTCAATAACTGATTCTGGGCTTATATTGGTTTCTAGTATCTTTGGTTTGACAAAAAGGGTGCGTATTTGGTTTCACAAAAAGAGTGCGTTTTGAATATAAGGTAGCTTATCTCGTGGGTTTGTGGCTTATTTGGTTTTTTTTGTGGTTTTATTGTGTTCATGGCATATTTGCTCTTCATTTCAGCTTATCGGGTCACACTTTTAGTTGCTTATTTGTTGCTTATCTTAGTAGCTGTTTGTGGTTTAAAGAAAGCTTATTTAAGCGTATATTTATGGGCTTCTCATCTTTGTGGTTAGCTTATCTTGTGGTTACGTTTTGTGGAACGAAACAAAAAACCATCGGCTGAAACGGTGTGGAAAAGAAGGTGCCAACAAGGTGTTTGATATTTTGTCTGAACCGATCTAGCATCTACCAACGAGTTTAACATTTGGTACAACCGAACAAATTCATTCTTTGTTCACCGATCTAGTTAAGCCTAGTGCGAACCTAACGAGTAAAAACCCTTGAGCACCGATCTAGTTCTTCCTTCAACAACCGATCTTGTTAAACTCTAGAACAACTGAACTAGTTCACGACCCGAACTAGTTTGCCGAACTAGTTGAAACCTTTGAGCACCAAACTAGTTGAAACCTTTGAGCACCAAACTAGTTAAAACACTTAAGACCCAAACTAGTCATTTCCTTGAAACCCGAACTAGTCGAAAGCCTTGAAACCCAGTTATACACCTGAAGGAACCGAACTATTCCAAGCCTTTAGGAACCGAACTAGTGCAAGCTTTTGGGAACCGAACTAGCAAAACTTAAAAGCAACCGATCTAGCAATCTTGTGTGGAAACCGAATTAACAAGTTCACGGAAACAAAATCTCTCGTTTTTAAGTAGTTTCGGGTTTTACGGTTTTGAGTGTCGGTTAATTACGGGTCTTCTAACTTATACCATTGCGATCGTGACACTTTTTCGATCAACGTGGTATATTCGGTTTTCACCGACGATAATCGTACGACTCCGAAAGATCAAAATTCAAAAACCGTAACCATTTTTATATATTGAAACGAAGAAGAAAAAGAATAACGAGGGAAACACGTTTTTTTAGCTTTTTATAATTCACAATTTGCACTTTTGGTCCCTCAACTTCATAACATTTTTCACTTTTAACATTTAGGTTTTAAAAGTTTTACTATTAGCCCCTAGCTTTTAAAACCCTTTCACTTTTACCCTTTAATTCTCTTTACACTTTTTAATTAGCCTTTAGACTTTAAAACATTTTCAAATTTAACCTTTCTTTGTTAAAACTTTTTACTTTTAGTCTTTTATGTTTCCTATTTTTTAGTTAGTTAGTCAATTTTTATTTTTTAAAAATAGTTTGTCACCATTAGTCTTAATATTAAGTTTTTTTTATATAATCGTTAATTAAGCTCAAGTACGTCAACAACAACAACGATTTCACAACAATTAATCATTGCTTCACGGTTTCTTTTTGATTTTGTAAAATCCCGGGAAAAATTTAATTCTTTTCTCGGTTTAAATCATAGATTTGTAAATTCCCGTGAACGTTAATTGATTTCAAACCACAACAAAATCACTTAATCTACTTAAGATCCTTAATTTCATTTCACACATCGAATTACAATGGAATCTTTGAATTCTAATTTCCAAGAGAGAGAGTTGTATCAGTTGCAACAAATGCAAGACAAAGCAAAGGAAAGTTGCATGATATCATTTCGCCTACTTCATTCACATCTCAAGGTTCTTTCAATCAAGGGAGGATTCGAACGGGCATGTGTGGCACTATTTGATCAAGATAATCAGACTTTCACAGAATCGTTGTTACTAAATTTGGATAATCTAGAAAAGCAACTTGATAGAGAAGAATTTCAAGAAACTGAATCCATTGGTGCGTTTAGAGTACTCATGAAACAGTTTCAGACATTCATCAATTTTCGATACTGTTTCGATGATTTTGATGGTGCAATGATACGCAAGTCCTTTCTAGAATACACTCGAACCGAGATTCAACAATTCCGTGATACACTGATCCAACACATGGAATCCGTTAAGAAGTCTATTGATGAAAGAGCACAGCATAAACGAGAAAATAACAGAAGGGTGAATGATAGAGTGATGCAGTCAAAAGAGGGAAAGGTGGATTCGAGTAAAGCATTAGATGCTGGTTTGGTTGTTACGGAAAGCAATGAGACAGAATCAGAAAGGCATGTTTCAAGCAGCAGATCCGGGAAAGATACACATGCTGAGGATGCAGATATCAACTCCGTGAATGACAAACAACCATTAGCTGAGGTACAATTGACTGTTCAACATGATACTCTTGCTAATGAACAACAACATTCTGTGCAATCTGAACCCAATTGTATACACACATCTGTTGGAAAAGGTTGATAGAAATACCATTCCTGATTCAACAAATATGTGTCATAGGGGAGGAGAGATTGAACAGAATGCTAAAAAATGTCAAGTTTCATGTCCTTTACTTGATCCATCATTTGATAACATGACAACTGAATTTTCAAACCAATCTCTCGAGTCTGAAAATATTTTTCTCAAAAAGACCGTTGCCCAACTTCAAAAAGATCTTTCAAGAATGGAAGCACACTATGTTAACATGGAACTTAAATATCAAAATCAAGCTTTAAAAGACGGGCAACATGGTCAAATTTTGAATGAAACAAGTAATAAAGCCAAGATTAACAAGGAAATTGAGGTACTTGAAAAGATCAATATCGAATTGGAACATAGTGTGGCTAAATTACTTTTAGATAATGGTAAGTTGCATAAGGAAAATGAGCATTTAAAACAGACTTACAAAGATCTTTACGATTCTATCAAAATGACACGAGTTTAGACAAAAGACTATAATGACTCACTGATTGCTCAAATAAATAGTAAGACTGTTAAAAATGCTGATTTAAAGGCTCTGATTTAGGAAAAGGTTTTTGCGAATGCAGCGTTGAAAAACGAATTAAGAAAGTTAAAAGGAAATAGCGTTGGATACTAAGTTTGCAATACCATCATCTTGGGAAACCAATTTTACAACCACCCCAGAAACCAATCAGTGTTAGACACCGAATACGTTTAAATCTGAACGACTGTATTTTTTCAAAAACCACGTTTGCCTCACAAGTTATGTGAATAAACTTGTTTGTCAAACCAGCCATCAACATTATTTGTCTAAGGGGAAGAGAAGCTGCTTTTCAAGAACCTAATCATATGAGTTGCCTCTAGCACATCTAGGAATAGTTCTAAGAACATGCAAAGATTTAGTTAAATGACATGGTTCATAATTACTATCTAGAAGAAGCTAAGAAAAAGACATAAGAAAGAGATATAAAGTCAACAACTAGTGTAATGCCATCTGCTAAATCACAAAACACTACTAATAGTTGCAAATCAAAACCTAGGAGCAATAATCAAACATCTAGGGTTTTGCCAACATCTAAGAGTAGTTGTCCAACGACAACTGTTATGCCAAAAGCAGATTACTATAGGAATTCTAGTCCTTTCTCTGACTTTAAACACTTTGTGTGCTCAACTTGTCAAAAGTGTGTCTTTACTACAAATCAAGATGTCTATATAACAAAGCTCCTAAAGGAAGTGAATTCACGTGCTAAGATTCAACCCTATAAGACCAGAAACAGTAACAAACCCGTAGAACCAATGCGTTATACTCACGAACCATGTTGGCAGATTGTTACAGGACATAAGGTTTCTCCCAATAAGTCTTCCGATGTGCATGAGAAAACAAACACTCCTAGATCTTACCTTAAGTGGATACCAACGGGTAGAATTTTTAACACTTATGGTGCATATGTGTTTCCAACTGAAAAGAAATTCACCTCTAGCATTAACCAAGGTTGACTATGAACCCCCTAAATGGGTTCAAAGAAGAGTTATCAACCCATATGAATGCAATCAAACTCTTAATGTCAGTGCATGTACTCTTAACTTAAGTGCAGGTACATCTTTCAATCCTAAAAAGGAAAGACTTAAAGTTTGGTTTCTAAAAAGGTTGATGTCTAAGAATCAAGTGCCTCGGAGGATTCACAAACAAGAACAGTCTCCAAACAGTGCTCAAGGTGTTAAAGAACAACAACTGCAACGTGCATATTTTGATGATCCATGCCATGAACTTCTCCATAAAGTCTACATTTCACAGGGATCATCTTCAAATGTACAGAAATGATTACTTGAACAATGGTGTCTGTAGACAACACTTCAGGCCCCGCTCCTCAAAGAAAAGAAGAGTGTACGCTTCAGTGCGCTTTATCTTCAAAAGAAGAGAAATCTTCTTGTATCCTAAGTAAATACTTAAAATCATAAAAACACAAAAAGATTTTTTATTTTTATTTTTATAAAATTTTATAAAAACAAAAGAGAAAAATATAAAATCAGAAAAACCAAAAAGATTTTCATTTTATAAAACCTTTATAAAAACAAAATACAAAATTAAAAAATGAGAAAAATACAAAAAGAAGTTTTTCAATGGCATGTCTTTTGCAAACGATAATATTTACGTCCCTAGAAATGTCTTTCAATAAAGACACGTGGACATAAATAAAGTTCGTGCAAAAGTTCAAATGTTTTTCAAAACATGTCATATGGCTTGCTATTATTTCAGATAGCAACCCGGTCATCATCTTAAAGGCAAGTATTTCAAAAAGAAAACTTGACCTCTCAACGGGAATTTATTCTCAGGCATGGTCTACTTTATGACCATGCAAAGGCTTGTGTTTACTTTGCAACACAACCCGTGCTTCCTATATTTCCATAAGTGTACGTGTCAGTGCGCTTATGTGTTAAAATAAGAGAAATCTTATTTTTATTGGTAAAAAGTTGTCTTCATAATGAATCAGTGTTTTCAGTAATCACAAAAAGATTTTCAAAGACAATTCGACCACTCAAACAATGACAACAGCTCTTTAAATAGAAAACGGGTCATTATTTGAGGGGGAGAAAGCGTCATCAAACAATCTTTTAAAATGGTCTTTCAAAATAAGTCATGAAATTAACGGATAAAGTTCTTAATAATGACGGATCATAATTTAAGGGGAGTTAATGGATTTTAACTACACAAGCTTTAGATGTCATGTGTATAAAACATAAAGGACCATGTGTGCTATTTGTTTAACTTGAATATACCTTATAAAACCTAATTTGCAAGATTAATAAGTTGTGTTAACATAAGGGGCCAAATATGTCAAAAGTAAAATTGGTTAATAACATACCACCCCCTACCCGTCCCCACCACTGTTCACACAATCTCACACACTCAAACACACACACACGAACACACACTCAAATCGCACCCTTTCAATTATTATTCTCAAGATCATATCCAGATTAAGGTACTCTTTATAAAATGTTCATTGCACTTCAAATAAGATCATATCCTATTCGACTGCGTTTTCATGTGAGTTGATCTCGAGCACCCTAACTCAAAATTAGGGTTCATCAAAATTGAAGCAAGTTGAAATCTCGAAATTGAATGAGGCGTTTTGCTCTGATTGGAGTGTAGACAAATTTTAATCACCGTTTTAAACATTAATTTAATTTTAATGTGTAAATGATTGATTTTGTGCTTAAAAAGTTAGGGTTGTGCTATATGTTGTATGAATGTTAGGAGTTATGTGTGGAATAGCAATAATATGTTATGTCATGTTCTTCTCGATTGTCTATGTAGTGTATCAAATGCTTGTTAGATATCTCACTTAGTGTAGACCGATCGAGTCAATGACGATCGAACGAGTGTTAAATAAAAGGAACCGAACGAGTAATTCGTAATAAGGACCGATCGAGTGTCAGTATAAAAGGAACTGAATGAGTAATTTGTAATAAGGACCGATCGAGTGTCAGTGTAAAAGGAACCGAACGAGTATTTTGTAAAAAGGACCGAACGAGTGAAAGACTAGTAGAGCCGAACGAGCAAACCTTAGTGAGGACCGAACGAGAGAAAGATAGTGAGGACCGAACGAGAGACAGAAATTGATGACCGAACGAGCGACTGTTAGTGAGGACCGAATGAAGCAACTCATAGTGAGGACCGAACGACTGTATTATTATATGGACCGAACGAGCGACTGTTAGTGAGGACCGAACGAGCAACTCATAGTGAGGACCGAACGACTGTATTATTATATGGACCGAACGAGTGCTTGTTTAAATGGACCGAACGAGTGACATTTAGTGGAAACCGATCAAGGTGTTTCTTTGAGGACCGAACGAGTGAAGTTATCAACACTTAACCAATTTTTTCGACATAACACACTTAAGATCAGATTTTTTCTAACTAAGATTAAATTAAACAAATCTCTTAGTTTAAAATAGACATTAAAAGCTTGACAAAACCAAGGTTAACTGCATTCAACTTAGTTGTTAGGATAGGTGCCTTTGTCTCATACGCTATTAGTCTATCTAAGTTGATTGATCTTCAAAAGTGCTAAAAGTCATAAAGGTTCTCATGAATGAATGATTGTGTCTCCTTATAAACTGCACTCACTCTTTCTTAAACAGACTCATGGAAATCTCAATAGCGGATCAGATAGCTTTGGATGATGCATTAGTTGCTCCTGCCGACCGACTTAAGATTGGTAAATGTAATCTTCGTTTAAGCTCGGATGTCACCTCAAAGGAAGCAACTCTTCAAGTAGCCTACGATGTGTTAAAACTCACTCCTTTCTACAAGGCATTTCAAGTCTCAGCTGATGTTCCAGAGATCTATATGCAAGAATTCTGGGCCACTGCTTATGTTCATAATCGATCTGTCAGATTCAAGATGAATAACAAAAAGCACATTCTCAATCTTGATCAATTCAGAGACATTCTTCAAATTTGCCCTAAAGTCGGTAATAAGAAGTTTGAAGAACCACCTCTTGAGAAGGAGATTCTCGATTTCTAGCAAAGTCTTGTCACTCTGGAGATATAAAGAAGGATCACTGACGGTTAATGTCAATAAACTGCAGCAACCCTGTAGATCATTTGCTGCTATCATCACAACAAATGTCTCAGTGGTAAACCAGCCTATGACATCTATTGTCTTTCTCAAGCTCAAATCTTGTGGGGTATGTCAATAAGAAGAATGTTGATTATGCCCATAGCTTCTGTGGGTAGGACTTCATTTTCCCAATTGAGAACATAAAATAAGAAGAAGGGCAATGCGATGTACTATCCTCGTTTCACCAAGTTAGTCGTCAACTTTGTCATGGAATAAAAGACCCTTCAATTCCTCGAAGAAAATAAGGTCAATTCGCACTATGTCAGAGATTGACCCAATGTCACAACAATCAATGTCATCTCAAGAATAGAAACACTCGTGTACGGGACTATCTTGTCAGTAAGCATTAACCAACGAGAGACTTCCGCATCTCGAATCATACAAAGAGGTATTATGCTATTCTTTTATGGAACTATTCCTCCAAATACAAAGGAAAGTAAAAAGAGAGTGATACAGATCAATCACTAAGCAAAGCCTCCCACATCCCCAAAGAAGTGAAAGAAAATAGAAGTCAACAGGGAAAGCAGAAGCGAAACAGTTAGAACTATCTCTGATGCAATGATGAACAGAAGCTGAGCACTCAGATAATCACAAAAAGAAGCTGTAAAGAAACTCACAGCTCTCATGCCAGTGGTCCTGGTGCAGATGAAGGAACTGGTGTTACACCAGGGGTTCCCGATGCACCTGATTATGACTCAGAGGATGATATCTCCTGGAAATCAAATGACGATGATCAAGATGATGAGAAAGCTCAAGATGATCAAGATGATGAGAAAGCTCACGATGATGAAGATGATGATAAAAATGACGTTAATGAGACTACACAGGATGATGAAGATGATGATGTACATGACGATGATGAGAATGCTCAAGATGATGATGATGGAGAACAGACTGAATCAGAAGATGATGGTGATGATTTTATCCATCCAAAGCTCACAACTCATGATGATGAAATAATACATGAAGAGGAAACTGATGAAGCTGATTCTTTCGATCCTACAGTTCACACACCCTCTCAGATTTCATCATCAGATGACGAAGACAGTGACAATGAAATTGAAGGGACGAATGTTGAAGGAGCAAAGTCAGATGAAGATGCTACATATAAAGAGGATCAAGGAAATGAGGCAGTCAAAGATACCAATACCAATCTTGAAGGAAGAGATGATGTAATGTTAGATGTTCTATTACCCCAGGTTCAAGCAACCCAGGAAATTGAAGATACTCATGTGACCCTAACTCCGGTAAATCCTGATGGTCAACAACAGAGCTCGTCTGTATCATCTGGTGTTGATGCTATTTTTGAACAACATGCTCAAGCCACCTCTCTAACTGATACTCCTGTAACTGCCATTGTGAAGCCATCCTTCTCTGCACAACCAATCATCCTCCCCCCCCCCCCCCCCCCCCCCCCCCCACCCCCCCCCCCCCCCCCTCCCCCCCCCCCCCCCCCAACCCCCCCCCCCCCCCCCCCCACCGCCCCCCCCCCACCTCCGCCCCCCCCCCCCCCGCCCCCCCCCCCCCCCCCCCCCCCCCCCCCCCCCCCCCCCCCCACCCCCCCCCCCCGCCCCCCCCCCCCACACAAAACCACCACACCCCCCCCCCCCCCCCCCAACACCAAATCCACACGTCATTTAATTTCAACAACACAAACCCTGACACCGGCTACCACTCCAAGCACATCTCACTCAGAATCTCCTAACTTTGTTTCGTTATTTGGCTTGATGTACAGACTCAAATCGTTGGAAGACAACTTCTCAGAACTCAGACAAACAAATCAATATGCTGAAGCACTCTCCTCCATTCCTGGCATCGTTGACCAATATCTGGCAAATAAAATGCAGGAAGCAGTAGATGTTGCAGTCCAACTGAAGTATGACAGAATTCGAGAAGAGTCTAATACTGAAAATCAACAATTCCTTGATTCAATCGATGAAGGAATGAAAAAAGTAATCAAGGAACAAGTCAAGAAAGAAGTCTCCAAAATTACTCCAAAAATTGAGAAGTTAGTAAATGATCAACTCGAGTCTGAGGTTCTGGTACGATCATCAAAGGAAGCCAAGACGTCTCATGCTGTAGCGGCTAATCTTTCAGAACTAGAGCTGAAAAAGATCTTAATTGACAAGATGGAAGCTAACAACTCTATCAACAGGTCAGACATTCAAAGGCAGCTCTACAAGGCATTAGTTGATGCGTATGAAGCCGACAAAATCTTGTTAGATACATATGGCGATACGGTCACAATAAAAAGACCTCGAGACGGGGCAGATGATGATCAAGAACCCTCCGCTGGAACAGACCGGGGGTCCAAAAGAAGAAGGTCAGGAAAAGAACCCGCTTCTACCAGTGCTCCAAGAGAAACAACAACCACGACAGCAGGAAAGACTACTACTACAGGTTCTAAGACTCACAAGCAATCTGCTAGCCAATCTGCTCCGGTAGAGGAAACTATGCAAACTACAAATGTCTTTGAAGCACCTGCACACCAGGAGTTTGAAACAGGTGTCCATGATGAACAAGAAGAAGAAGAGGTCCAACATCTTCCTGACTGGTTTCAACAACCTACACGACTACCTTCTCCTGATCATGCATGGAATAAGTCTGTTCCTGCCGTTCATGAATCTGTCCAACCTTGGCTAAGCAATCTGGCACGAAGACAAGACCCTCGAGAGTCATTCGATGAACTAACCGACACTACATTTGACTTCTCCGCTTTTGTGATGAACCGGCTAAATGTTAAAACACTAACACCTGAATTGTTAGCAGGTCCAACATTTGAGCTGATGAAAGGAACATGCAAAAGTTTGACTGAACTTGAATACTTTTGTGAAGAAGTCTACAAAGCCACAACCAAAAAATTAGACTGGATCAACCCCGAAGGCCGCCAATATCCTCATGATCTGCGACAGCCACTACCGTTGGTTCCAAATGCTCAAGGTCGTCATGTTATACCGTTTCATCACTTCATCAATAACGACCTTGAGTACCTACGTGGTGGTGAGTCAAGCCGCAAGTACTCTACTTCAGAATTTGTTTTACCAAACGAAATTCTTTCGCTTTGATTGCTTGAGGGCAAGCAATAAGCTAAGTATGGGGGGATTTGATAACGCTCCAAATATACATAAATTATCCCTCGAAAATACACTAAATATATACGTTAACGCATGAAATATTGCAAAGTTTGCTTGTTTGTTGTGTAATATTCATTTCAGGACCAAAAGTGACGAAAAGGACTAACGATGCAAAGAAATCCAGTTAAACGCACTAACGATCGTTATATGAAGGATCTAGAAGAAAAATTAAAGAGGAGTTAATGATTAAAGCCAAAGTACGGCGCACAATCTATTTTGTGTGGCGTACTTCTAAACAAAATGAATGTCATTTAATTAATCACCAAGTGCGGCGCATAATTTCTTGTGTGCAACGCACTTTCCTGTCAGTTACTCCTAAATCATAAATAATTGCAGTGATTATGCAACCTTTCACTCCCCCTAACTCAACAACTGATGATCCATCCTCAAGTATAAATAGAGCACGAATTTTGGAGGAAATCATCACCCAAATTATCCCATTCTCATCTTTCAATCATCAATCATAAGTTCTAAGTAGTTTTAGTAGTTCTAAGGAGGTTTTGAAGGTTAACCACTACCTTCATCACTTTCCGGGTAGACAACATCAACACCGACATCACCAACCTCACGAGCTCAAGTTGCATATGTATCTGAATCTGTTTCATACTCAAAGTTTGAAGCAAAGTCTTTCGAAACTTGGAGAGAAAGTTTAAGCCATGCCAAAGAGTGCTTGGACAGAGAAAGATCAGATTAATAACTTCTTGAAAGAAAGAAGGTTAATGAGGAGCTTAGACAGTTCGTTGGTGGGAGATTGTACGAAGGAGACCTACGACTGCGACAAAAGAACCATATGATTCTATCATATGATGTTCTCATCAATCAGGTCAAACCTCGTACATAATAATCTTGTGATTGTATGTAGTGTAGACTTTATGGTGATATTAAGGAGTGCTCGACTACAAAAATTTCAAGAATTTCTTAGTAAATTCAAAATCTTTTAAATTATTGTTCTCAGCACTGTCTTATAAACCCTCAAACGTTGAGGGGGAGCAATAATACGTTCCATTCTGGTAGAATATATCATTTTGTCCCCGAACGGTTAATCAATTAATATCCAAAATATCAAGGGATTAACATTTTGGATAAGGGGAGAAAATGTGATTAACATGGACTTAATGTATATTGACAGAGGTGATCAAATAAAATGGACTCAATGCACTCCACACCTAGCATGTACTACGATTACGATGCACATGTTAAGGGGGAGCTTTTAGTGATGATGAAAAACTCTCAAAGTGTAAATCTTTTGATATTTATATCAAACACTTTGATTGAAAATTTTAATGTTTTTGGAAGGATCGTGATGAAATACCCAAAAGACCGACCATGTTCTTAAATTTATGAAGTTATAAGGCGGTTAGGCTTAGGTATTCAGATCCCATGATCCAGCCAGAACCGGAGGGATCTACCCAGGGATATCCACTAGTTAGTGTAGAAGTCCTTAGGTATGATTAAAAAGGAGAAAAAGTGAGAATAGGGAATAATGCCGACTGAGATGGAGCTAACACTGGAACAAACCCAACAAGGTGTTAGTTATGAAGTCTCGGTAAGCATTGAAGGGGTTGAAGAATGAAAAAGAAATGTAAGGATAAAGGGTGAAAATAAAGAAGCCCTCCATACACTTAGGCAGAAACCGGGTCAATACATATGCTGTCAGAAACACTCAGGTGTTGTCTGACATTGAAGACAGTCATGGACCCAGTGACGCTATGCACAAACCCCTCCCAGCCACTCAAAGTCGGAAAGACTTTGTTTCAAAACTCACGGAGATACACTCATTTCTATTGACTTTCTCACTCCGAGTTAGTTGATATTGAAAAGGTGGCACTCAGCTCCAGCCTCCGATCACTAAAATCAAAGTGCACTATTGAGTCTAGATCCAAAAGAGATCATCCATAAATCTCATTAGGACACTTGTCAAATTATTCTTGCTAAGTCACACAATGTGAATTACAAGATACATTTTAAGAGTCCTTCGCATTATCCTTGTGATTTTGCCAGAACATCAGAGTGAATTCATTCACAATGAAGATGGAAATCCTGCTTGAGCCAACATCAAACAAGCTCATGGTAGGTAACTTGTGCGATTCTTTATGAATCAAACTTGTGACAACTGGAAAGAAACGATGGTGCGATTCTATAAGAATCAAACTTGTTCCAGGAAATGGATCAACGGTTGTTAATGAATTTTTGAAATGATAAACACTCTCGGTGTGTCACAAAAACAATTTTGTAAGTGATACACTGATTGATTTTCAAATCAATTTTCTATATCAATCGGGTGAGATAGGGTAATCCTTGTTTTCACTCATATCGTCTATCTGCTTTTGAGGACATCCGATAATGAGAACATCTGAGTACGATGAATCTAATACTTTTATGTGTTAGAAAGATTCAATACTACAGCTGGAAATCCTGTCAAGAAGATTCTTCTTAAATTGAATCTATCTGATCACAGGTCGATCCTCACGGATTTGAAGGTTACTCTAACCAAACCTGGGCGAATGACAAAGCCATATTCGTCCCCCCGCTTTATTGCTAACTGTTTTTATGCAGGCTAATTAAAGATGGTGGTGGAGGTACCTGATTCCAGCTGGCTCACTACATGTTTCAAGACTTCCGCTACTCTGATACCGTACGTCTTTCTTGAAGTGATGAAGTATTAAAGTCAAAAGAAGTTTCCGTCACTCTGATACCGAACGTCTTTCTCGAAGTGACGAAGTGTTAAAGTTAAAGAATTTCAAGAAAGATGCAACATTAAGGCTTTCCAAATCAACAAATCAAGAAAGGTATGAGCATGTCGGTCCAGAAGTCGCAAGTTCACAAGATGGCAAAGTCTCAAGATGGCGAAGAGATTGTGCTTGGTTGATGATCTCAAGATGCTCAAGATCACAATGTCAAATACAAGTTCAAGGAACAAGCTCAATCCAGAAATCAATAATCACTACAACATATTCACAAGAGAAGTCAAAAGGACGAGCTAAAGACTAAAAGACAAAGCATAGTATGCTAGGCTTAAAGTTTTGTAAAATGGAGTGACCTCCCTTAGGGGGAGATTGTTGGAAACACAAAAAGTGTCGGTCACTTCCAAGTTGTAACAGGTCTTAGCTCGTAGTTAGTGTAATGATTAGATTAGTAATCTAGTCCGGCCCAAGGCCCATGGGAAGCCCATCATAGCCCATGGCCGGCCTATAGGTCCTATATAAGCCCCTCTCCTAGCCTTGGAGAGGGTTGGTTGTTCCATTTTTCCATATTCCATCTTTATACAATTCATCCATTTTCCATCCAATCTCTCTCTAACATCACAACCCACATCTCACTCTTGTTGTTGATTTGATCATAAGATTATTAGAATTCTTCACTTTTTTAAAGCATCTATAAAATCAGGTAAAATAAGCACTTTTAATAAACGAACTTTTTTTACAAAACTTTGAAATAAGCTAGAAAAAGCTAAATTAAAATGACAGATGAACTACTATTCTATTTTGGCTATTTGAGATTAATGAGAGATTTAAAACTAAATTTTAAGACACAATAAGCTAATGTGCAAACAGGATAAGCAAAAACAGACCATAACCTAGACTTAATAAGCACTTAGGATAAGAAAATAAGCGAACCAAATAAGCTGGAAATTTAAAAAAAAACTTAGAAACAGTTTGACTTGAAAACAGATTATAAAGACTAATTCACTACTTTTCAACTAAGGAAGCTTAACCAAAAAGCACTTATGAAAAGCTATTAACCAAAAATAGATTTAGATTTAAGATCAAAAAGTAAATAAAATCTAAAGCTAAGCAAACAAGTTAATGATATAAGCTAAAAAAGGCTTAATGAAAATGATTGTTGGTTGGTTTTAGACCTTTATTTTTGTGAAGGATTTGGTATTTGCAGCCTATGATTTTTGACTCAAAACTACTTTTAACAAACTTAAAAACTAGAAACAGATGGAAAACATATTATAATAAGCTAAATGCAACAAAATTTAATCTACAAAATAGCTAGATCCTAGCCACTAATAATCTGCAAAAGTTAACTTTTAAAACATATGTTCTATCATTTCTTGACTGATTTTAGGACTAAATTACTCAAGAAGTTATCCCAAAGAGAATTGACTTAAAACGGATTCTAAATGATGCATAAGAAACCAGATATGATGACAAAAACTACACCTCTAACATATATTTTATGAAATCAGCAAACAAGCAATTAAACTAAACTATAGAACTTGCAGACTTAGGATTTGATAAAATAGAACTCAAAACTTAACAAGACCTATTTTAAATTTATAAAAACCAACATTTAGACTAACTTAGAGCTTATTAAAACTGATTTGAGAACCAAAACAATTTACACACCATTTTACCATTTTTGAAACCCTTACCCCAAACACTCCTTTAGAATTTGAAATTTCACTTTTAAGCTAAGACAGGTTAAACTGAGCTATGAATTGATAAATCAGATTAAATACTAAGATAATTTAAGACATTTAAGCAAAAACTTATGAAAATTAAGCACTCTACATTAAGCTAAGCTATCAAGCAGTTTTAACTAAAAATGGGACAGATTTATATAGAACTCATTAACCTAATGACTTTTAAACAATTTTTGACCAAAGAATCCTTAATTCTCTCATTGTGTTTCTTTGACTAGTCTTAGGACTATAAAAAAGGCTTGCACTAGTAAGTAAACTCACACACTTCTCATTTGCAAAGAAAAAATTCACCATATACTCCCTTTGTCACTCTAAAACCCACGACCAACATCAAACCACCACCAAATCCATAACAAAAAATTTATTTTACAACACTTACTCATATTCCTACATCATAACTAAGACATAACCAAGAATGATTATAAGATTGGTTAAGCCTTACAAAGTTAAGCAAGAAAAGGAAAATAGGGTTTTACATAGAATTAAGGGTTTTTAAGATCTTGCAGCAAGCTTGGGTTTACCAATCTAAAACAAGGGTTTGTATTGTTTTGGTTACAAATTAATCCCCATAAGGTTATCTAAAACACTTTATGTCTTTACAGTTATCATTTTATGTGTTTATATGTTCTATTTAGCAATATCACCATTTTAGGTATACTCTATAAACATGTAAAACATATTCTACTTGTATCATGGTTTTTTGAACATTTTTAACATATGTTATTAGTTAAAAAATCATGAAATGAATGGATATATAAGTATTGTTAACATGTTGTTAAGTGTAACACATAGTATATGTATAAACTTGTAATTTAAAGTTACTTAAAAAGTTTAAGGTTTTTAAGCCTTGTTACGGACTTGATACTTTGGAACTCATTGGACCACAAATATGAATCTGGAACAATTATATGTAAGATCAGTAGATAATAAGTCTTGGAAAACTTGTGGTAAATTATTAAGTTAAAAGGTATATAAAACAAGTTATAAAAATAAAATAAAAATGTATAAGTAATATAAAGGGGCTGTTTTGGTCGACCTTTGGAAACAGCCTTAACATGTTCAAAAGATAGTACGCCTCATTACGATTCAAAAATGGATAAGAAACTCGAAAAAACGAACCGATTTATTACGAAAAAGATACGACGATTTTCAGTTTCCGTTAAATATATACTTATAAAAACTATCTTTATAAAAGTTAATATTCACCATAAAACTTATATTGTTTAAAACATTAATAGAACGATAAAACTTTAAATACGAAGACGTGCTCGTAAGAATCCTAAAACTGAGTTAAAACAATAAGTTACGACATTTACGAGATTACGATAACTAAATCTAAAAAAGAAATATATAACTGTTAGGAATAGTAAAATATCACTATTCATTCAGAAAACTCAGATTTAAACACTAGTTATATTTTGAATAACTCGTCTTAATACGAAGGCGTGGACTAAGAAACGAAAGAAACGACTAAAACGATAAAGTTAACGCCAGTTTTCACTAAGTATACCTTATAAACGTTTTTACTTTATAAATAAGATTTTTCACTAAAACGATATATGGTGATGTCGCTATATAGAAATTTAAAGTGGTTATTAGTTAATCAAAGTACTATATTACTAGGAGTTTTTCATAATGAGGCCTCTTTCGGGGTGGCTCTCGACGAGTTGTTGGATTTATAATTAAAGTGTTCCTAGCACCTCATACGTCACTACATGACCTCGTTATTATGATAGCCGGACGATAGCCAGGATAAGCTATATGACCTATAATAATCAAAGTGTTTAGTACTTATACGACTATATTGGATGTAGTGTTTACATTCGATCGTAAGCGGACGCATTTTCTATTGAGAATACATTTGATTACCATTCACCTCGAAGGTGAGTATCTCATAGCCCCATTTCTATCACTTGTTTTACAAACACTACGGTTGAAATACATGCTTGTTTTAACATACCAACACAAGTGTTTAAAACTGTAAGCTTATCCAAATTATTGCCTGGTTATAAAGTGCCTAATTACACAAGTGCCATCTAAGCCCTAAAATCATGACCGTCCAATGCTATTATAGTGAGAGACTCTAGTGGTTGTGTATAGATCTATCTGGGACTAACAATCCCCACCGAATTTATGGTCACAAGTTGAATCATGTGCATTTAACATTTAGAGAACCATAGGCTGTTTTGGCAGACACCCTACCGATTTGGGGCAGACAGACAGTTAAGGCTTCGGGGTCATGAACTTAGCGCAATAATACATGTTTTGGACTACTGAATTTGTTTTTCATACATGATATATGACTACTGAATATTGTTTCATATAGTACTATACCACACTTAAATCTTTAAGACAACACTTTTACAAAGACAAACCTATGGATTCTCTCAACTGTTTGTATTAGACTTTTAGCATTATAATTCAGTCCTAAAGGTAAAAGCTTGGATGGGAGCCGTGATGGATCTCAATGAAAATGGATTCTGTGGTTTATTTAAATTCATGCAACTTTTTAATCTCTAAAAACTTAAGGTCAACCTTTTGTAGTATGAAGCATTTGTTAATAAAAAACGTATGTGGAAAATTTTATGACTTTTTAAACATAATGGGACCTAATTAATAACTCTGATATTTGCTATGGCATCGAATGAAATCTTATCTTAAAACGTCCATTTAATTCGTTACCTATAACAGTGATTGTTTGTTCTTTAAACGTAGCACCCCCATTGATTACCATTCCAGCTATAACCAGAATTTGGGGGTGTTACACTGCCGGTCCAACTAAGCTTACTAATCTAAAGGCAAAGATAGGTCAATATTTGTGATCTTATGATTCTTGTTATATAAATTGCGGATATGAAGAGCCATCCCAGCATCTAGCTAGCGAGATATTTTGTAATCCTAGATCCAGTTGAATAATGGGTCGCATCCTTAAGCATGTAAACAATATAAGTTGATAAACATAAACAAGCAATCAACGATAAATTAAGCAGACGATATAAACAAACCAAACATTCAAATCTTCATAGCTATGGCTAATACTTAAGGATATTAGCCCTTAATCATTGTGATCAATACAAGAGTAATAATTCAACCAAGGTAAACTAACCTAGTTAACGAATGATACCAAAAATCAAACGATTACTATAGTATAGGAGATTACACGGTGTTTCCTATGAAATTAATTGCTTTGCTTGACCTCTTATGCGATTCTTGTCTTTTGAAAATCGACTTTTGTGGTTAAGGTATCGAAAATATGATCAAGCACACGGAAAACCCATTTTTAGGTTTTCTATTTACTGTCTGAATTTGGTCGATAACGCGTATCGAGACGAGTTTGGATACAGAGCGTATTGGGATTTCTTGGAGAGAACACGTTCGATATCTTCCAGAATCTTCATATACTATATCTTGAATACAGCGTATGGAAGTCTCCTGGATACGGCGTATTGGATCTTTATTCTTCGTGGTTTCTTGTGAAGTGCAAGCACAGATACGCCGTATCTTCCTTGATGGATACGCCGTATATGATGTTAGAGTCAGTTTCTTCATATTTCTCCGTTTAAGCTTCAGAATGCATGCCATTTAGTTAATCTTCACTAAATACTCCATTATTACCGCAATTCGCAAATATAATGATTAAGTAACAATTCTTGCAATAACTATACAAAATTGGTTATTTACATGGGATAAATGATGTTATAAAAGTAACGTTATTTGATGTCATCTGTAACACCCTCCAAAAATACTAAACCACAATACAACATTTGGGGTGGCTACTTCAAAAACATACACACGAGTCCAGTAAACATTTCAAATGATACTTTTATAAAACCAAATTTTAATTTTATTATATACGAAAATAGAATGTACAAGGTCCTAAACTAACTTAAAAACTTCATTTCAAAAATTCATGACACAACTTCTTTCCCAAAGCATCTTTTGTTTAAATAAACAAAACATTTCACCGAGACACAGTCTTTGATATCCGTGTTCCGTCCCATCCAAGCCATCAACAGCATCTATACCTGAGATACATGCTTAAAAACGTCAACAAAACGTTGAGTGAATTCATAGAGTTTACAAATAACAATCAGAACGCAATATTTGGTTCCACAAAACACGTATGACTTGCTAGCTAGGCAAGCCACACAACATTTCCATCTTGCATGAGCCCGTGTACCGAACCTTAACACATTTATCATGATAGACAAATAAGTGGCCGGATAGTATGCCACTACCCCTTTCTCAATACAAAATGTCCGTTACGGGGTCTCACATTCAATCCTACCCCGGACAGGGCTTGTCAAACCAATAGAATCTTATTTAATGCTATTCAGCATTTACCATCATCGGTAATTAAGAGTACACAGTCAAAGGCATACACTCATCGCATGAATCATATCACATATCACATCACATTGCGTATAATTTCAAAACAAGCATGTGATCCCCCTCGGCGATATTAAAACATTTAAAAAAAACGGTTTCAAAAGCGAGGCTATGAACTCCACCCTATCTAAGCTGAATATCAAAAATAAACCGAAACAATCCAAACGTCTCAAGACCAACGACTCAACCGCGACATAAATATTTTACGTTGCCGTTTGATTTCTATAAGTAAAAGTAACAATCAATGATGCGGTGCATCGCAACTATTAAAACAATTTAGATACACATACACATGTGATGAGAAATCCACTTGCATGTCCTTGATCCTAAACCCCACATATGTGAGTTACGATCATTCCTTTTCATTCACGTTACAATACTTTGTTGAAAACTTTCTATTTTCGGAAACTTTCTATTTTTGAAAAGTTTTGTTATTTCGGATAGTTAACCATTTTTAGAAGTCCCATCACCCTTCATTATATTGAAATAATATTATTTTATTTCATCATCACACTTTGTTAATAATTAATCTAAAGTAACTTCGATGCTCAAAATTTGTTATCATTTACTCGATCATCGTTATTAAATCTCGATTATTACAAAAGTGTCTATTTTTAGAATTATAATCTCTCTCCGTTTGGTAAACAACCGTAAAGTATAAAATGTTATAAAAATAACTCTCGTAATAATACATAGCATTTATATTTTATAAAAACTCAACACGTCCCACATCAACTTGTTACTTTCAAAAGTCAATGTTAGACTTTTATTTGACTTTGACTATATATATGAGATATACTATAAATACTATATATATATATATATATATATATATATATATATATATATATAGGATAAAGATCTAGATATCAGTTTTATATAGTTTTCATAGCAGTCATAGTTCATAGCTTCAAGGTTATTTTGTAACCCTATCACTATTCAGAGTGATCATTTTATATTGAGGAGCTGAAAGTTGAGTAAAAGTTGTTTACATGTTTTAATTGTCATCTTATTATTGAATCTATTTTTCCGAGCATAGTTTGTGATAATTCTCAATCTTAATCTTAGTTTCTACTAATAGTTTGTTTTGGATCTATCCAACCCAACTACGCTTGAACATGCTAATAAGATCTGTTCAAAAGGGATCAACAAGTGATTTCAAAGCTTGTTTAAGAAACTTAGATAAGAACGAATTCTAACTCTACACAAATTTGTGTTAGTCCAAAGAAAAGATGGAGTCACAATCAGAAACTTCCCAAACGGTGTCTGCACTAAAACTTCTAGTACTCAAAACTGGGGAGTATGATCTATGGAGTATGAGGATGGAACAATACCTCACTTTCACCAATCATGCCTTTTAGGATGTAATAGTAAATGGTGATTCAGTTATACCAGTTGCATCAACTAGTGTTGGTGCTGAAGGTCCTATTCCTCCTAAAACTACTGAACAAAAACTAGCAAGGAAAAATGAACTAAAAGCAAAAAGGACTCTTATGCTAGCCATTCCTGATGAGCACCTACTGAAGTTTCATGCCTGCAAGGATGCAAAGTCCTTATGGGAACTATCAAGAATAGGTTTGGAGCAACAAGGAATCAAAAAAAGAAGCAAAGACCATTCCTCAAGCAATTATGAAAACTTTGCTGCATCAGTCAAGAAGAACTAAATAAAAAATTATGATAGGTTTTTCAAAAAAGCTCATCAGTCCACTTTAAGATCTGGTGAAGTATCTCTCATGAAGATGTAAATCTGAAGTTGTTGAGAAGTTTACCATCAGCTTGGAACAATATTGCTTTAATCATGAGAAACAAATCTGATCTAGACGAATTGAGCATGGATGATTTGTATAATAATCTAAAGGTGTATGAATCTGAGATCAAAGGCAAATCAAGTTCAAGCTCAAATTCTCAGAATGTGGCTTTTGTTTCCTCAGATAACTTCCAAGAATACCTAATGAGAACCTTAAATAACTGCTGATAGTGATTCCTTGCAGCTAGTATATTAAGATCAAGCTTCTACTGCATCATATGCTGATCATGTCATGTTTTCTTTCTTTTCCAACCAATCTAATGCCCCGCAGTTGGACAATGAAGATTTGGAACAGATTAATGCTGATGATCTTGAAAAAATGGATCTCAAATGGCAAGTGACAATGCCAAACTATGAAAGAGATTACGAGGTCATAAAGGAAAATTGGAAAGGAAGCTGGATTTAAATGAGCAAAAGACAGTTGGATTTGACAAGACCAAGGTTGAATGCTACAACTATCATGAGGAGAGGGGTCATTTCCAAGAAATGCAGGCACCAAGAAATCCGGGTAAAAAAAATAGAGATGCTCTAAGAAGAATGCACTCAATAGACACAATCTACTACAAATATGGCCAATACATCTCAAGGTTTCATCAAGTTTACAAAGTTCAAGACTTAAGGTACATACTTGCTCTAAAGATTGTTTAAAATCATTTGATACTCTTAAAAACAGTATTATCAATAGCGTGAAGCCTCTTAACAAATCTAATCTAATAAATATAGGCTATCAAATGGGATTGGGAAACATTAAAACTAGTTGGTTGCCGAAATTAGGGGAGAAGGACACAAATATGTTCCTTGATATTTTATGAATGGATACTAGTATATATTGTATATAGCTAGTTTAGTTTAAGTGTGGAAGAGTATACATGAGCTTGTTTATAACTTTGGATTCTAAAATTGTATTCCTTATGTAAAATCGGCAAGAGTGAGTTAAATGAGTGAAGTTTTATAAAACTTTGAGTATTGGGTATAAAAATGAGTATTTGTTAAAGAGTAGACAAGCTTTGGTGCTTCCGGGTACGCATTTACTTGCGAAACGTAAACATTTCACGTAACCAATAAAAATAAAATATAAAAAGTTGATTAATACTTTCGTAAAAATAATATATTGCTTGCTTGACGTAAACTTTAATTTGTTTGGTGCCCGTTTACGTTGAATGCAAATTTTTTTTAGCTTACGCGATTTAACTATATGATAAGAATTAAAAGTAAACGCGTACAAGGCAAAAAAATAGTGAAATAAATGATGTCGTAAATGACATGAAAATACGGGGTGTTATAGTCTCCTCCCGTTAGAAGAGCCTTGTCCTCAAGGCTCAAGTCGTGACACTTGACGAAGGTACGGGTTTAGAGAAAAGATGCGGGTACTTCTTTTGGAGTTGGTCTTCACGTTCCCACTTGAACTCAGCTCCTTGCCGAGAGTTCCAACGGACTTTGACTAGTGGAATTCTTCTTCACTTTAGCTTTTTCACATCCCGTTCCACGATCTCAATGGGCTCTTCGACAAAACGCAGATTTTTATCAATCTCGATCTCCTCCAAAGGCACTTGAACATCTGGCTCAGCCAAGCACTTCTTGAGGTTCGACACATAAAACGTGTCATGGATACAACTTAGCTCCTGGGGTAACTTCAGCTGATAAGCTACCGGTCCAACACACTCTACTATTTTAAACGGTCCCACATATCGTGATGCTAGCTTTCCTTTCTTACCAAATCGTACCACTCCCTTCCATGGAGATACCTTAAGTAACACTCAGTCTCCAACTTTGAATTCAAGAGGCTTGCGCCTCTTGCCAGCATAGCTTTTCTGACGACTCCTTGTCATTTTCAACCTTTCCTTAATCTGGATAATCTTTTTTGTCATTTCCTACATAATTTCTGGTCCAATAAGCTAACTTTCTCCAACTTCAGTCCATATCACGGGGATCTACATTTCCATCTGTACAGAGCCTCGAATGGTGCGCACTTAATGCTCGTATGGTAACTATTGTTATAATAAAACTCAACCAATGGGAGGTGAGTATCCCAACTGCCATAAAAATCCATAACACAAGCTCGAAGCATATCCTCCAGCGTCTGAATAGTGCGCTCACTCTGACTGTCGGTCTTAGGGTGGTAAGCCGTACTCATGTGTAGTTTTGTGCCCAACGCCTTCTAAAGCGCTTGCCATAAGTGTGACGCGAATCGACCACCATGGTCTGAAATGATTGACACTGGCACACCATGTCTTGCTACAATCTCGTTGATATAAATCCTTGCCAGCTTCTCCATTTTGTAATCTTCACGAATAGGTAAGAAGTGAGCCGACTTGGTCAATCTATCCACTATGACCCAAATCGCATCATACCCAGTGCTGCTTCTAGGCAACTTTGTGACTAAGTCCATTGTTATCTTCTCCCATTTCTACTCAAGAATTTCTAGTTGTTGAAGTAATCCTAAGGGTTTTTGATGTTCGGCTTTAATCTTAGAGCACGTAAGACATCTGCTGACATACTCAGCAATGTCTCTCTTCATACCAGGCCACTAATACAAGTCTCTCAAATCATAATACATCTTATCCGCACCCGGATGTACTGAATATCTAGAAGTATGAGCTTCATCCATGATCAATTTCCTTACACCACAAACTGATGGAATTCAGATACGATCGAAGTAGTAAGTTCCACTGTCATCTCGTCGTTGAAAGTGTGTTTCTACCCCTCTTAGCCATTCAGCTAGCGCTTTGAGATCCTTGGAAGCTTCGACATGTGCTTCCAAAATCTTAGTCTTAAGTCCAGAATGTATAGTAATACTCATAGCACGTACTCGCCTTGGCTTGAGTCTTTCTTTTCTACTTAAGGCATCTACCACCACATTTGCCTTGCCCGGGTGGTATTTAATCTCACATTCGTAGTCACTGAGCAGCTCGATCCACCGCCTTTGGCGTATATTCAACTCTATATGGTCAAAGATGTACTAGAGACTCTTATGGTTAGTGTAGATAACACTTTTAGTCCCATAAAGATGATGTCTCTAGATTTTAAGGGCGAACACCACCGCACCCAATTCCAAGTCGCGGGTGATATAATTTTTCTCATGCGTCTTCAACTATCTTGACGCATACGCTATCACTTTGCCCCGCTGTATCAGCATGCACCCAAACCTTATTTCGATGCATCACAATAGACCACAAAGTCATTTGGTCCATCGGGGAGTGCTAACACTAGAGCATTGCATAGTTTCTCCTTCAGAATACGGAAAGCGTCATCTTGCTTATCGCCCCACACATATGTCTTATTCTTTTGAGTCAACAGGGTGAGAGGCTTGGTGATCTTGGAGAAATTCTCAATAAACCTTCAGTAGTAACCCGCCAATCCTAAAAATGAACGAATTTTAGTTGACGATTCAAGGGTCTTCCAATTCTTGACCGACTAAACCTTGCTAGGATCCATGTGGATACCGTCAAGGTTGACCACATGTCCTAAGAACTGGACTTCTTTCAACTAAAATTCGCACTTTGAAATTGTTAGGTTTATGAAAAAGACTCGGTCACCCTGTGTATAGTCTAGAATAGCATAGCTCGAAGATGTAATGTAAGCGTATGACTTATGGTTTTGGGCCTGGTCTTTACCCACATGTACGTCCACTCCATAATCCATTTTCTAGGGCATGTAACTCACTATATAAGCCTCTTTTCTGCCATGGAAAGAGGTTGGTTGTTCATTTTATCAATTACACACATAAGGTTTTTCTCTTACTAGAAATCCTTTCATTTCTCTCTCTACAATTTGGCCAACCCCTATTCATTCCATTGTGTTATGATATCCAATATCCTACAATTGGTATCAGAGCTCATGGGATGATTAGCTAGATTGTGTGTGCGTTTTCTTGGTTAGTTTAGATCAAAAGTTTAGTTTTTAAAGGTTTATAGTCTTGTTCTTAGTTTTCTTTGATCTTGACGTTTGTGATGTTAAAGTTTATGTTTTTATAGTTTCTATAGCCTTCTAGTACTGAGTTGTCCAAAAGAAAACAAGCAAAAACGTTCAAAAGGATCATTTTTAGGCGTTTTTAGGTAAAAATTCAAGTTTTTCAACCTAGCGAGTTAGGTTACTGTTTGAAGATCTTCTCAGCGAGTTAAGGTACTGTTCTGGCGAGTTGTCAGAATAGTACACTGTGTGTCAGAAAGTACTGTGTCAGCGACTTGTCTTCTTGTGTAGGTAGCGACTTAGGTCAGCGAGTTAACTTTTCTTGCAGGTAGCGAGTTAGCACTAGCGAGTTACAGGTTATTTGAAGACAAATTTCTAGCGACTTGTGAACAGGAACTCTGCCCATTTGGTTTCTTAATAGCGAGTTGTCAAGTTTCTTCCAGCGAGTTACGTCCATCGAGTTATAAGTTTTTAGAAGACAATTTTTCTAGCGACTTGTGAACAGTAACTCTGCCCATTTGGTTTCTTAATAGCGAGTTGTCAAGTCTCTTCCAGCGAGTTACAGGGCAGCGAGTTGTGAGCTTTTGGATATTTGGACTTTTACACTAAACACTTTCTACTTGATTAATTTCAACCTTTAATCATTTCAAACTTGAACAACATTTCACCAATTCACACACTCAATCACCACTTTTAACATACAATCACTAATCATTGTACCGATCCAAAGTTTATCATAATACAAGTAATCAATCATGTCTAGTAATTCTGATGACATTCAAGCGGCTGGTTCCGATACCCGCCCTCCTATGCTCTATAGGACTGATTACAACTCATGGTCACAAAGAATCCGGCTGTATTATAGGGGAAAGGAAAATGGAATTTACATTCTTCAATCAATTTATCATGGTCTATTTGAGCTTGGAACCACCAGGGACATACTTGGAACCACACCTGAAGGGGGTGTTCTTCTTGGACCAGAAAGGCCTCACACTTATGATGATCTTAATGACAATGACAAGAAACGATTCGATGCTGATGTCCGTGCAACCAACATTGTGCTTCAAGGTTTACCCAAAGATATCTACAAGCTCATCAATCACAACATTGAAGCCAAAGCTATTTGGGACAATGTCAAAATGCTTCTTGTAGGATCTGAGCTCACCAAAGAAGACAGAGAATCTCAGTTGTATGATGAATTTGAACGTTTCAAGGTGCTTCATGGTGAAAACATCAATGAGTACTATGTCCGGTTCCACAAGCTCGTCAATGTAATGTGGAATATCAGGATGACAATGCCTAACATTCAGCTAAACTCTAAGTTTGTGAACAACATGTCACCTGAATGGGATAGGTTTGTAGCAGTAGTTAAACTTAACAAAGGGCTGAAAGAGACAAACCATGAACAACTGTATGCATATTTAAAACAACATGAGAAGCATGCCTCATAAGATTGACTGATTATTGAATCACTCCAACAACTAATGATCAACTTGCATTTGTCTCAAGTGTTCAACCCCACTCCCAATCGTCACAGATTCAGCCTCATCAATATTCACCATCCTCAACACCTCTTCAGTCACCTCATGTCCAATCACTTTAGTATCTATAATTTACTGAAACATAACCACTTGACTCTGGATACACCCAAACTGATGAAATACTTGACATTCTCACCAAACAAGTTACACTCCTTGCCCAATCATTTAGAGCAACTCTCCCTCAGACAAACAACCAACTTCAAACCTCGTCTAACACTCAAAATCAAGCAACATTTCAGGATGGTCGGTTAGTGGTTCAGAATGTACAAGGGCGACATAATCAGAATCAGAGGAACCTTACTCGGGGAAATGGTGCAACAGGAAATGGGGGAGCGCATAATAGAGCTGGGAATGCCAATGCAGGTCAAGGAAAACCGATCAAGTGTTATAATTGTAATGGGCTTGGACATATCTTACGGAACTGCACTCAGCCGAAGCGTCCACAAAATTATGATTACTTCAAGGACAAGATGCTGCTGATGCAAGCTCAAGAAAATGGTGCAATGCTGGATGAAGAAGAGCTACAATTTCTAGCTGGTGAACAAACTAACCCTTTTGATGCAGATGTGGATAATCAACCAGTCAGAGACTTAGCTTTGAATGAGGACAACATCTTCCAGGCAGATAAATGTGATTCTTTTTATTCAGATATTGATGATGAACCTACAGCTCAGTCCATTTTTATGGCCAATTTGTCCTTAGCTGGGCCAGCAAATCTACAAGCCGGTCCAGCTATTGCATCTATTTTATCTGAGGTACATGATCTGGAAAATGTTATTGATCCTAGTGATAATCATCAGGTCGAACATAAGATTAATGACGAAGTACAATAGAAAAATGTTATTGAATCTACTAGTGCTGATATGGGTAATAGTAATGTTATTCCATATGAACAATATTTGACGGTCAATGACGTTTCTGTTGTACCTAGCAGTGCATCTTATGTTCCAAATGATGCATATGTGTTGCATGATAATGATGTGTATGTTCCTCCTGACCCTTTGGCCACTGAACTCAATATCTATAAGAAACAAGTTGCTATTTATGAACAATGCGCTAAGTTTGAACTGACACTACGTGAACAAAAAATAGAAGAACAAATGAGTATAATTATTCGAGATCGCAATAAAAAGGAAGAAAATCTTAATAAGGAACTTCATTCTGTAAAGTTACAACTTAATTCAGCCATTCAGAACAACAAGATAATTGAAGAAACTGTAACTGCCTTAAAACAAGAGTTCAAACATAAAGAATCCAAATTCCTATCTGATTTTTCAAATCTGAAAATTTTAAAAGATAAACTCAAGAATAAGTTATACTCACAAGATCAATCCATTCAAACTGTTCATATGATTCTAAAACCTACAAAGTTGTATGACTAAGATGATGTAATGGCCATAGGTGTCTAGAACCCTTTTTACCTCAGGAAGGCCAAAAAGGCTCAACCGGCACTGTATGATGGTGATGAACTTCTTAAGACGCATCATGTCCCTGTAATTGTTACATCATCTGAGGATGACCTAGAGTTAGCTGAGACCACAAGAATTAAAATGAATGACTCTGTGTGTGGAAAAGAGGGTTAAAATTATACCTCCTAACTATTCCAAGGAAAACTTTATGGCCACCTTCACTCCACAGACCCAACTAACCCCTGAACAAGTATTTTGGTCTAATGAAATTAAGGAAAAGAAGGCCGAAGATCTTAAAGCTAAAACCTCAACCCTGCCAGTTCTCTCACCTGCGACAGTGTATCCACCCAATACTCCTGTCTATCTGGTCCCCCGAACGCTTCCTACTACAAGTCAAGTAAATATTGGTCTGTATGTAATTACTAAACTTTTTTGGGACTTTGAGAAAACATGTAAGAAACGGATTACACCAACGGGAATAACTGAAGGGGAAAGGGTTTTTGAACAAACCAAACGGTGCTTTTTAACCAAGGTCATTCCATTTTTCAATCTACTTAAAGAACATTTTGCCGAAGTTTAAAAATCACTTGTTAAAGAAGTTAGTTCAATGAAAGTAGTTTTGAAAATTTGGAGGCTGAGGTGGACCAGAATGCGATTGCCTTAAAGAGTGGAGAGATTGAACGGAAAAACCTTCTCATCACAAATGAGACTTTGATTGCTAATTGTATTGCCCAGGATGTGTTTTATACTGCTACTGATTCTGTTATGAATGCATCTCGATTTCATGAATTATCTACTGCTTATAATGTTGCAATGAATCGTGTTGTTGATCTTGAAGCTGAGAATTCCAAATTACTTGAAAAAATTCAAAATGATGATCATAATACCATGGTCAAGGATTTTTCAAAATTAGAGATTGTTCACCTTAATTTACAATTAAAGTATCAACATCTTAAAGAAAATCTCGAAAACTTCAAATCCAAGTCATCTAAGGATGTTCCTGAATTTGATGCATTTTTTGAACTCGGTAAACGGGATGATCAGATTCAAGGTCACAAAAACACTATCCGTAAGTTGAAAGCTCAAATTTCTCAGTTGCAAGCTAAAAAAGTGATGAGATGCGCCACCTTGATTATAAGTCTCTAGATTCTCAAAACTTACAATTAAAAGAAACTGTCACAGCTTTGCAAGGACGACTAGAAAATTTTAAAGCTGAAAATGAAAAGGTTAAACAGCATTATCAAGAGTTGTTTAGCTCCATTAAAATAATGCGTGTTAAAACCATTGAAAAGACAACTTCTTTACAAACCAAAATTGAGAATCTAAAGACTCAACTCAAGGGGAAGCTGGCATGCATCACTAGAAATGTTGCAACACCAAAGGTTTCAATTTTTGAAAAGCATGCAATTGATGTCGACCCTCTTCCTCAACCTCTAAGAAACAATAGGAGTGTTCATAACGGTTATCTCCACCACCTTAAGGATACTTTAGATACACTTCGTGAGACAGTCGAAGAGGCTAGAAGTAACCGACCTTTTGATAATAGTTTAAAGTATGCATGTGTTTACACTAAACACTCTCAGGAATTATTAGAATATGTGAATCCCTCATGTCCTAAAGCGGATAACAAACATGATAAATTTATCGCTACTACACCTTTTACCAGGAAAATCATGTAACCTTTGCTGACCCATTAGAAACATCAGGCAACAACGCAACAAACCATGTTAAGCAACCAACAGTTCAAAATACTAATGTTCCTATTATTCATTCTACATGAGTAAGCAATGCCACTAAAGCTAGAAGGTCTTAGTCTAAGAGCAACAAAATGAATGATAAGACCTTGCCAGCTAACAGTATGCCCGAGAAGAAAGTAGAAGACCACCATAGGAAAAATAAGTCTAAACTGAGCAAAAAGAATTGTGTTGATTCAATTACTAGCGTTAGGTGTATTGTATTTAATACAAATTCTAATTCACTTGGCAAGACATGTAATGAATGCATTATTTCCTTTAATCATGATAAATGTGTTGAAAATTCCTTGAAGTCTTCCAAACCACTCCCAGTCAGAAAAATTTGGAGAGTCAAACAGGTTAAACAAACATGGAAGCCCACAGGCAAAGCATTCACCACCATGGGATATCATTGGAAGCCCACTGGTAGAATATTCCCTTTAGGTACACAGTGCCCTTTAACTACGAATACTAAACCTAAAGTAGTACCTGTAAAACAATGGAAGCCCACTGGTAGACTAATCTTGTTAGGAGGACAGTGCCCTTTAGTTAGGCCTACTGCTCTTAATCGTGGTACCATGCCCGCTGACCCGCAGGGAAATAACACTCCTGTGGAATATAATCTTATTTGCTCTAACCAACAGGACCCCAACTGCAATTGGGGATCCAATTTTTCAAACTCTCAATTGTCGTCTTTGTTTAAATGCAGGTCGTACAGATCGTACTTTGGTATTTGGAATCAGACTGCTTAAAACATATGACTGGAGATCACTC
>BQNB010073378.1:0-30878 GCA_026074375.1 Tanacetum coccineum
CTCCAGAAAGTTCCTTCTGAGGAACAAACATAAGGGCGTTCAGCTTCTCATAGAAGCCATTCGCGGGTCGAACGTGCCCTGGTTTTTCGCTCATCTTTTTCATGCTAACAACTTGTTGAACCAAGGCCTCTTCACTATCCCATATACTAACGGGTGGGTGAGTAAGATGCAAAAGGGTTTCAGCATCATACAAAGCAGGTTGAGCACGCTTGGCCATATAACCTAGACCTGGGTTACGGGTACCTAGGAGGTCCTTGTGCAAGTCATTGGTTGCATTTTTAGGTTTCTTTGAAAGCATGGGAATAGTTTGTGTTGGCATGTTAAATCTTTGCAACATATCTCGTGCAACTTTGTTAGCATTCTTTAAACAAACTATTTCATCTAGATAACTATCTGCTAGATCCTTTTTCTTAGAAAAAATCTTTTCCTTTTCAGATTGTAAAAATGCAA
Source organism: Tanacetum coccineum (assembly GCA_026074375.1). NCBI lineage: Eukaryota > Viridiplantae > Streptophyta > Magnoliopsida > Asterales > Asteraceae > Tanacetum > Tanacetum coccineum. Next base: position 451 of record BQNB010073378.1, read on the forward strand.
TTGATTTTTCTTTTCCTGAAAGAGTGGATTTAAGCAAATCGTTTTCTTGCACAAGTTCAGCGTTACGCTTGTTACGCTGAATCACTAGGGCTTGTTCCTGTCTAACTTTGTTTTCAAGATCAAGTTTGACCTTTTGGGTATCTAGACGATATATTTCTTGCTTGCATTGAGAAAGCTCATTTTTTAAGGTCTCGACTTCTAAGCATTTTTCTTGGTTAACCTTAGCATGTCCGTCTAGTTGGGTTTGCAAGTCAGTTAAGATGGCAATCATAGAAACTTTATCAGATGTGTCAGCAGATACCTCAGTTGGAACATTTTGGGCTTCGGTGTCAAGAAGATACTGATGATACGGGATCGTATTGTCATCAATCTCAGTCTCAGCATCGGAGTCTAAATGTTCTTCCTGGTGCATCTCCTGATTCAACTGATAATCCACATTATCAAAGATTGGATTGTCATTGGAGTGTACCTCATTGACTTGACTGTTGGTTGCACTAGTGGATGACAAATTGGCCATGAAAGCGACAGCAGCATTGGGGCCTTCATCCACGTCTGAGTCATAAGCATCCTCATGATTGGCTTGAAACATGTTTGTTGTAGTTAGTGCCTGAGGTTGATCATAAGGTGCAGTGCATTCCACATCAGCGAGGAATGCTTCAGCTTCAGCATCTAACACATCTCCTTTCTCTTTAGCTTCCATCAGTAAAGCTTTATCTTTGAAGTACTGAGAGTCCATCTTTCTCTTGGGTTCTTTACACTGCCTCGCAACATGTCCTTCTCCTCTGCAGTTGTAACATATCACCTTCTTGCCTCTAGCACCTGTATTACCAACATTACCTGGAGCTTTCCTCTGAATTGGTTCAGTAACAATGTGACCATCATGCACCGTAGCATGAGTCCTTGAGTTGGAGGAAGTCCTGAGCTGGTTGTTGGTTGGTGGAAACTGCTTTTGGAAACCACTTAAGAGATTAGCAATCTGAGTCATAGTGGCCATCAAAGCGTCATTCGGAGACTGAGCAGTAGGTTGAGGACTAGGAGTTGAGGGTGATGAAAGAGTAGGTGCAGATGTGGTGTGAGCAACATAGGCCAGTGGATCAACAATACTTGTAGACTGCTCCTGTTTCTTGAGAGTCTTTTTGGCATGAGGCTCGTAGGCTTTGAGATGAGTATAAATCTGAACATATGGTGTGGTTGAGATATCCATGTTCTGTTTGACATTAGTCACATACTTACCCCAATAGGCTGGAAGATTGTTGACAAATTTAGTGTTCATCTGATGAGTAGGGATTTCAAGCTGAGTAATCTTCATGTCATTCACAAGCTTGTGGAAACGCACAAAGTAGTCATGAATGGACTCGTTTCCAATTGCACGAAAGCGTTCGTACTCATCAAACAGATCTTCCTTCCTTTGTTGAAGAGTCCTACCTGATCCTTGCAGAGCATTTAACATTATCCCTAAATCTCCTTTGCAGTGCTTTGTCTGACTTGAGTATGTTGAAGATTGTGTCCGGAAGACCTTGACTGAGGATGATTTCAGCTTGGTTTCAAGCCATTTCGAGCTTATTTTCTTCGTCATTGAACTCAGAGTCAAGCTTCTTCCTAGGTGCGGGCATAACAGTAGAATTAGCAGGTGGAGGATCAGTGACCATCGGGTGAGGTGTAGGTCCATCCTGGATAGATTTCCATATCAGTTTGCCATTGGGTTTGCCTCGAATGTACCTGTGTATACGAATCTTCCAAGAATCGTAGTCACTTTCAACCAACATAGGAGGACGAGTATCGGTGCCTGCGGCATTTGTTTCTTCATTGGATGCCATTGAATAAGTTTGTTTAGTAATGATCTGATCGTAAGTGATTGATGATTTGATGACTTGGTGTGAGGTTTGTGATTTTCGGGTAATTTTTAAACAGTAAAATGCAGTTTTGAGGGCCTAAATGACTCCGAATGGCCAAAAAATGACAGGGCTCTCGCTCAAAGAGGAAGAGTCTTGACCGTTGGGCCGTTTTCGAGTTGGTATAAAAATTTCGGAACAATCCGACACAAAAAAAAAATTTTTTTTTTTTTTTTTTGCTTGTTCGGTCGTCCGCTAGTTCGATCAACTAGTTCGAACGTCTCGTTCGATCGTTCTCTCGTTCGATCTTACACTGTGCAATGACTATAAGTAATCGGCATGCATCATGCTGTTTAACGCGATCGCGAGTACGAAGACATAATTAGTTCTCCAACGTTGACTACGTGAATTTATATCAAGTTGGAACCAATCTGTTCGTCAATCTGTCTCTGGTTCGAAATTTGAACAGAGGGCGCGGATCACTGTTCGCGAATGCCCAATTCAATTGCATCTCTGGATTGCACCCATTTTATAGAATCCTACAGGAAAACGAGTTCCGTCAGAATCTTGTCTTCGTCGCCTTCGATGTTCGGAACGCTCTTTCTCTGTCGTCGATTTAGAGTCTTGGTATCGAAGTCTAGTTCGATGAGGCTTCTGACGCCCCCTTCCAATGCACCTCCATCACTCATTTTTCCACTCGTCGATCGTCTCCTCGTTCGATACCATCTATATGTCCACTAGCTTCGAGCCGACACACCAACAGAACCGATCATACCTATCAACATATACGTTCAGATATCAAAAGACTCCAGCAACGTGCTCTCTCGGTTCAGCTCGCCACCACCGCTCCCTTTTTCATGTTCGATCAATACACCCTTGAAATATCCTTACTCGTTATCGAATCGAAACAGTACGTTAGAACTCGTTCGTGTGAGCTCAAAAACACGAAACAACAAAAAAACCTTTTCTTGCTTGACATACACGAACAAAAAAAAAAATGAACAAACGCAAATCACGAGATCGATTGATTGCTAACAGATGCGTTTTAATGAATATTGGATTAAACATATTAAACCATCTTAGAATCAAGAATCAACAAAAACAATTAATTAAACCCACTTTTCTTTTTTTTAGAAATTCAATAACAAAAAAAATACAAACCAAATCAATACATCAATCTTGTAGGCTCTTGATACCAATTGTAGGATCCCTAGATCATTCCATGGATTAAGCACAAGATCAATGGCACAAAGATTTAAACAATGAAGAACTTTTGATTAAAAGAAACAAAGAGAGGCTACAAACCCTTAAGATGAAAAAAAATAAATTAAAGGAGGAAAGAAGGGAACGAAGCTAACATATTTTGATAAATCTTGGAGTATTTATACTAATAAGGATTTGCCTTTGAGGGCTTTCTCTTTGAGCTTTTTACATCTTGGCCCTTATACATAATAAACATTAAATAACATAGTCTTTCGAGCTAGACTTTTGTCTTGTAACTTCGAGTGACCGAAGCTTCTTTGTTTGGATCCATTTAGGTGAACCTAACAATGTAGCTTATCAATTTAAAATTCACTTAGCAAATTCTTACTACCAGATATTCACTAGCTTAAAACTACCCTAACAGTCATAAATCAACAATTACTAAAGCTGAAATCAAAGGTCTACACTATTGCTAACTAATTTTTTTGGTTTTTATGATTTTTAAAGGCAAACTATGAAAAACTAAGCTCTAAACTATACTAGTTAAAAACAGATAGCAAAACATGATTAATAAGCAAAATAAATCACAAATAAGCCTAATTAAGCAACTAGATGAGCAGTTTAAACTACTAATAAGCAAATAGGTAAATCTAAGAGATCTATTAAGCAAATGTCAAGCTAGAAATTTAAAGTAATAAAATTAAAAGGAAAAATAACGAAACCAAGGACCTTCAGCTAAACATGAAGCATAAGCCAAAATAAGCATCTACAAGTTCTTGCTTATCCTTTGGATAGCTAGTAAAGTTCATGGGAGCTCTTCCAAACCTAGCTCCCCTTCCATAAGTGCAAGTTCAATAAGCAAGGGTAATTTGAGCTGATTTTATGATTAAGATATTGTTAAAGTATGATTAAGCTCAATCTCACTAGCTTATAGACTAGTGAGAGAACTAAGACTGAGCTCTATAGAAGTTATGGGTGAAAGTAACTTGAATTTTGAAATGTGATGAGAGCTTTAGAAATGAAAAGAGGATTAATTGAAAATCTAAAATGCTTTTATAATGGCTAACTTAATTGACATTTACTTGAAAACACATTACTATTAAAAGTAAATTACATTTGACTAAAAATTAAGCTAAAAGCTACTACTATTCTAAAAACTCAAAAAGAAGATGATCCCCTGGTGTGTGTGTGTGTGTATGTGTGTGTGTGTGTTATTTATAGCCACAAGCTGAAGGTTCTAGGCTCTCCTTGCTCTACACGCTCCTTCTTATCATATCCGTACGATCTTTTAATCATTGGAGAGTTGATTATGACCCTTAGATCACAAACTATCTCACACGGATTGCCAACGTGGCAATCCGTGATTTGAGACGTTTGTGCTTGTTCTGTGAGTGATAGAAGAGTAAAATCAATCATTTCCTTGTGCTTCTTTCACTTCCACGTGTCCTCCTAGCTTGGGTGAGCCAATAAGAAGCTTGAGTTTACATTTTTCGTCTCCTGCCATTTTTTTTTTTTTGTATAGTCCTCTTGAATTGTCCAATTAAACCTTTGATTGAAGATAAAGGCCCTCTTTGGTTTGACTATGGTAGAAAGGTGTATGAGGAGTGTTGATGATGAATAGTGAACGTGTTTTTGGTGCCATTTTCTTAGTTTTAACTGAATTGGGTAAACGGGGGGGGGGGGTATAATGTCACACCCCGCCAAGGCGGAAACGCGAGGCGTAAACAAGAATGGATATCATCACAACACATGGTGTCTATATAGAGAATACTAAAATGAAAAATAAAGTAAAGCAAAGACACAAAGTGTCATAACAATACCCAAAACCTAATGGTGTCTTTATTAATGAGAAAGAGGTCTCGTCAACAAATGACCATGCCAAAAAACTTAAAACCAAGCAATTCAAAAAGAAAGCATAAATAAACTCCAAGCATCCTACGGTCTTTTCTAGCCAACTTCTTTATATCATTAGCACCATTTAGATACCTGAAAACGGGGATGCTTAAAACGTAACACAATGGTTGGTGAGATGTAATAGGCTTTTGCACTTCAACTCAAAACATTTCAAAGGGACAATTCAAATATTACTGTGATTAAAGATAAAAAGTTGCATAGCATATCATGAACTATCACATTACAAAATCATTCAAGCTCAATTCACACACAGTTCCACATCATATGCTTCAAACAAAAATAGTTCAGTTCAAAAGAAGCTCGGCTTCAACCCATGTGAGGACAGGAATGATCCAACGATCCTATCCAACCATGCTCATTGTCATTCTCATTCAACTACATAGCAAGTAATAGTCATAAATCACATGCATTTTTCAGTCTACCATCCAATATTCACAGTAATAAAACATTCACATTATCTCATTGCTCGTTTTCACTCCCAAAGAAAAAATCTTAGAAAAAGATAGGGCTATAGACACTAACCTGATTGCTAGCTTCAATCCACAATACACTTCCACAAATCTAATGAACAATCTAAACAATATAAGCACAAATATAAGTTACATCAAATAGGCATTCAACCCAAAATGATGTAACCTTAATACTCTGATGGATGTATGTGATCTTATCATTAGCCTATACTTGTTTTATAATCTTATTAAATATTACATATATATTTGCACCCTAAAACGTTACATTATCATTTCTGGTTTTCCGCAGAATTATTCTGCCCACTTGCGTGCCCTAAACGCACTACTTAAACACTCCCATAATTCAAACCAAAATTCACCATGCTACATATATGTCCTATGAACCTCTCATAGCTCTCCATTCTCCCTTCTTTAAATATCCCAAAAAAAAAATTCTTTAATCGCCCCAAAGTGTTTAAATTCGTCCATAATCTGACCTTAAAAAGTATGGCAGTAATTTTCAATCTTAAACCACTCTCTGACCTTAGCTAAAAATTCAGAGGTCCACCCACCCATTTTTATGAACTAACTTCCACGTGATTTTAGAGCCTCAAACTCTGTGTCTTAAGTATTTTTAGAAAAATTCAATCAAAACTGGAAATTCGTCACTGTTTTACACACTGATTTTGTATTGACCATTTGACCCACTTCCCGACCACAAAAACTTATGAGGCCGGATTTTCTAGAAAGTAGACACTCTGAGGTTATCTCCAGTATATTGTAAATTATTTATTTGATCTTTTATGACAGAGGTTATGCTCGTTTTACGAAACTGCATTACTTTCCTGCAGTGTATTACGCATCTAATTCAAGTGATCTAAACCCTAACAACATGCGCATAATCGCTAATCTAATTAAGTTAATGATTTATACTAACATCATAATATATATTAATTTCTGGAAATTTAAATGTCCTAATTTATAAAATTAATTTAAATTCTTAATCCTTCATAATCACGCTTACTAGTTATTTAAACGATACGATAATTAACACTACCGAATCGTACTTTACAAGCGAAACCTTAATTAAATATTTTCGTCTTTCTTTTTTCTTCTCCTTATGGCCGGCCAAATTTATGAATGGGGAGGGTTAGGGGTTTTTAACCTTGTATTTATAAGCACCTAGATAGAATCCTAACCTAAATCTAATTAGGTCTTAGAGATAAACTAGGATTCTAATTATTTATTTATTTTTTTCTTTTCCTTTTTTTTCTAATTTTCGGAACACTATTCACCTAATAAAAAAAATATTTTTTTTTTTAATTTTTTTTATTTTTATTAGATATTTATATATAACCTTAAGTTTTTATAAAAATGTCTTATTATTTGGCTAACCTTTTTTGTATATTAAGGCAGTAGTTTCCTACTTTCTAAAATTACTTTTCATTATAAACCTAGCTTTCCAAAAATAGAAATTTTACATTTTCTCAACTAAACTTCTAAAGTCAAAATTTATCTTAAAATTACTAAACACGGAAAATCGTATACGTATAAATACTTACACATTAATTCATTTGGTGGCGGTGGTTGGTGGATCATGGTGGCGGTGGTTGGAAGATCCATCAATGGAGTAATTTGGGGGGAAAATTAAGGTTAGGGTTAGGGGATTGAGAGAGATTGTATGTGTGTTTTGGTAGAAGAGTGAGAAATGAAAAAATAAAAATGACCATCTTACCCTTGATGGGTATTTCTTTTTTTAAATAAAAAATAAGGTTTTAATCTACACCATAGATCTATTAGATATGGAAGGCCAGGATTAGTTCATTAGGTCTATGCCATTTTTTGGGTCTATAAGGAACTTTTGGCTATAGACAAAATATTCTCTAGTTACACAAAATATTTTATCTTTCAAAGATTTCAGAACCGGAAAATGGTAATGAAAGATTGAAAGTGAGTTTAAATATAATTGAGGAAAAAAATTCAATTATAAACCTATCTTATTCTTGTCAACCAATGAGAAGAGATAGGAGTAAGTCTCACTCTTTTAACTAGGAAAAGAGACTATGGTTGTCTTCTTAAGAAAAAAACTTTCTTTTACGATTTATGTTGCAATAACACAATTAATCAGAACATAGAAAGTTCGATTTTAGTATTTTCGATAATTAAATTCTTAAAAGAATTAACTACCCAATTAATTACTAATAAGACTAAGATCCAACTTGACCTCCCACTTATTACCGGAGGTTTGACCAGCGTATAAAAAAGTGGGGCAAGAGGTAAGCGACGAGCGTTAATTGCATTGTTAAATGCAACTCTTAGATTTTTGAGACACATGACTTTAGTAAATCATATAGTAATGTCATGTACATGTTTTCTCTCATCTTATGCCTCGGGTCCGAGGTCTGACCAGGTAACTCGATTTAAGTCCACCAAAAAAGAACGTGCAAAAATTGACATAGATCTGACCTATGAAAAAATTTGCCATGGGTTGGAGAGACCCTGAGGTTTGACCAGAGAAGTCAAACCAAATGCACGTGTTCTTAGTTTGGTTGGCATAGACTTAAAATTTCACATAGGGGTATACACATATGTTTATGAAAACATGTGTCAAAATCGTGTACAAAGAAGCATGCAAAACATCTTTGTAGCGCAAGTTAAGAAAACGTTTTGTTAACTTTTAATCTTAACATCATCCTATCAAAAGTTCTCGGTAGCTCCATTTGAACGCACAAAGAAGCGGAGAAGCGGGTCAGCGCGAAGCACATTAAAAACCCGATTTCTCTAGGGAAACAAAATGACCCACCTTATACTTCTCTTATAGTTTGTTCATAATAGGTGAGCCGATTTTCTAATTGACTAATGATGTCTTTAGATTGTTAAGAAAAACCCTTTGTTAACATAGTTTTTATATGTGCTAATATCGTGGGAAACATTACAAATTGATCAAACCCTATATTGTACTCTTGCATGTGTGACACAAGTAATTCTAATAATTCCCTCATATGCCAAAGCATGTAGTGGGGCGGGATAAGATTATAGATCAATTTAACCCCATATTGCGCACATAAAAACTAATATTACACTAGAAATCAAATTTCATAGTTTAATTTCCGTATTTTATTTGTCCAAAAACCCCAGTTTTGCAAATAACACATAACTGGTCACTAGGAGTATAATTACGTGTGTAATAATAGACATGTTCAATCCAAGTTTCTCTATAAGTGTAAGTCCGTTTTTAAGAGTTTCATAAAGTCTATTTGAAAATATTGAGCATCACATGGCATATCACATATAAGCAATTAAAACAGACAGAAAATTAGAGTAGAAGTGAAGACAAACTCTTATATTGAAAGCAGTATTCTATAAATGACCTCTAGTTCTCAAAAAGAAGTCTTCCCCAATTGGGAGAACCAAAAGACTTCACGAGGTTTTCTGCTCAAAGAACCTAGATCGCCACATCCATCATATAGCATGATTGCGTGAGTCTTAAGGCCGAGATAAAACAAGAATAGAATAACATGACACCTTAATTAACATTTAATTTTAATCTATTCTTCTTTTTATAAAGTAACATTTGTGTTAATTCTAGGTGTTTATTTATTATTTATGGCAAGTATTGCATATAATTGCCATAATTTTCCAACAAAACAATAAATAAACAAGATTTCATGCAGCCCTAGCATGTTTAATTATGTGTGCAACCCATATAAACACCAAACGAGTTGAATCGTGAAGCACTGTTAGGATTGAATTAATCTGTTACCATTAACACTAGATTTCGCAGCGGAAAAAAGCATAAGCTTAATTGACGTGCTCGGGATATCCGAGAATCTCATTGTTGAAGTAATCTTATTGAAATAACGGATGTAAGCATGTGGATCCTCTTTATCATGTCCAAAAAACTGTTTGTTTTGAACAAGATTGATCAAACCATGCTTTAACTCAAAGTTAGCATTGATTTCGAGAATTACAATTGCATCCTCGTACCCCTCGGTGGGTGCTTGAAGCAATTGTGTCATAGTCCGGTTATCAGCCATCGGTACTATGGGAGGATTAATAAAAGGTTCTTCTAAATGAAATGGTTGAACAACAGCCGGTTGGGCTTGTTGTTGACGGTTACGTTTGCGGGTTTGAGAACGAGTGCGCATGCACAAAGTAGAAAAAGAAAATTTAAACTAAATTTTTTTTTATTTTTTTTATTTTTATTTAAACAAACTAAATTAACGGATAACGAGAAGACAACTTAAACCAAATAATCAAATTTACTTCACGGTAGCTCTTAAAAATTTTACTTTTTAAGGTGAGCCGTATTTCGTAAATGACACAAATGGTAAGTTTTTAAATCTTTGATTCGAGTTGGGAACTTACTAATGGATAATACCTCAATTGAATGTATTATTTGTTGGTGTTCTTTTACCAACTTTGTTTTTTTATGGACAATTTTTTATATTTTTGTTGATTTTTTTTTATTTTTAAATGATAATTATACTAAAAAGAAAAGAAAAATATTTTTTATTTTTTATTTTTATATTTTTTATATTTTTTTATAAAAATAAAACTTTCAAAAATGAAAGGGTCTTCAAATCACGATCAACAAACTTCAAACGAGAGAATCTTAATCACAAATCCCCGGCAACGGCGCCAAAAATTGATTCGTTAGAATCTATATACGTAAAATATAAAATATATAATACTATGGAAAATTACCAAATTACCCTTGAGGACAAAGGTAAAAAGGAAAATCTTCACAAATATATATAATATAATACGTATATAAACCGGAAAGTATGATTCCCGGGTGGTTTATCCCCTAACGACTTGTGAAATTGAAGCTACGTTTGATGGTCGGACAATGATTTGAATAGGAAACAAGGGTTGGTTTGATTATCTACTTTTAAAAATTAAAATTAACAATTTTAACAATTAAGCAAAAAGACAAATAACGGGAAATCAAAATTTAACTAAAAACGCAAAACGGGACCACTAAACGGAGGTTAAAAATCCTAAATGTCTAAAAATTAACCTAACTTAAAAATTTCTTTTTAAATAGACTCTATTTGACTAAAAAGTAAATTTAAAGAAAACTAGAACAAAAACGGAGTTAAAATGAGCGTTAAATCACGAAAAACGAGAACGGGGACAAATCCCGTTCTTTAAAAAACGAAATTTTGCAATTTAGACCCTACGAAAGCTAAACTAATTTACCTATGAACTTTATGATAAAAGAAAATTTTCTAAAAAAGATTTATATTTTTTTGATTATTTTTCTATTTTTCTAAAAAAGATTTATATTTTTTTGTTTATTTTTCTATTTTTTATGATTTTTTAAAGTTTTTAATGAAAATAAATGTTTAAAAATACTAAACGACCTATAAAAATTCTAGAAAAATGACAGAAAATAGCTTAAACTAATTAAATCCTAGGAAAAATAAGCCCAATGTCATGGCTTATCAAATAAACCGCGAAATAAGCTTAAACAACTTATTAGGCTTATTGTGGAAAATGAGTATAAGAAATAGATTGTGCAAGAGTCTTATGAAAAAGACCCAAGGGAACAGCGGTAGGGAGTGTGGTGTGTGTATTTATAAAAGGTTGAGCTGTTGAAATCGGGGGTTCGAGTCTTGCTCACCCCCGACTTCCACTTCCCTTTTTTTTATTTTTATAAAAAAACTCAAAGAACAAAAGTTGTTAAGCACCTAAAGATAAGCAACTTTAATAAAAGCAATATAAGCTGAAACTCAAAAATAAGCTCTCAAAAAGCTTTTGAAAAAGCTGTTTTCTAAAAGTGAGCCTTTGAGGGCCAAAAAACTTGTTTTCACTTATAAACTTGCACACAACTCATTTTAAGCTCAAATTTGAAATCAAAAACTGTCCTAGAAAGCTAATGATGTATAGCAACAAAATTTTAAAAGATACCTAAGATAAGAACACTATAGGCTAGCTTAATTTGATGATCTAAAAGGCTAACTCAGAAATAAGCACTAAAAGCTTAAAAACAACTTAAGCTAAATTGCTCAATAAGCTAAAACAGACCCTAAGCTTTTGTAATCTTATCAACCTACTAGCATTCTATGAATCCAAACCATAAAAACACCTCCTAAAAGCTAGAAAACTAGATTGAAAAGCTAAATATTAGTTACTATTGTTTTTGGTCTTTTAAAGGTTTTACTATGAAATTTAAAAGCTAAATACCCTATGAAATAAGCTAAAATGTAAAAGTAAGTTTTAATCTATCTAATCCTATATGTAATCTAATTATCTACTAAATCTTAAAGTTTAAAACTAACTTAAGCTATCCTAAATTTGATCAAAAGGATAGCAGTTTTAACTGCTTTTAAACCTGCTAGTGTACTTGGTGAAATGGCAAAAACAACCTGCATGTTACCTTAAGGGTAAATCCTGCATTATACTCTCAAATTGAAAGTGTTTGAACACAACACAAACAAAATCCAAGCTCACAAGAGCTTGGATCCAAAATTTTCCTTATTAGCTTTTGAAACAAATCCCTGGTGCAGGAGAGTAGAAATAAGCCTTAAAATGATATTAAGCTTAAACTAATCCTACAAACCTACTCAAAACCTAATCAAATTTGAAAATCAAACTAACCAAATTAAATTGCACAATTCAGTTTGACTTTGAGAGGTCAAACCTCCCTTCATAAAACTCCCCTTTATATTTTAGACAGATTTCAATTTAGCTTTGATCTTAAAATCTAGTTAATGAAACTTAATACCAGATAGTATGTCACGCTTTAAACCCTAAACTAGTGAGCTTATTTCAAAAACTAGAAAAGCTAGAATTAACGTCCTACAAACTATGCTAATATTTTTATTTTTGGTTTTTTGATTTATAAGGACAAAAATGGGTAAATCTAAATTCTATATTAAGGAAATAAATGACAGATACGACATTCATCATTAATAAGCAATTAGAAAACAGATTTAAGCTCTAAATAAGCACAAACTTAAATAAGCATTGTAAGCAATTAAATAAGCAAAATCTATACTAGGAAAAACTAAAGACAGAAAAAGTGTAAACGGGAAAAACTTACAGTACCTTAGCTAAACAAAGGTATATTAAGCTCAAATGAGCATCAACGCTCTGCTTATCTTATGGATAAGCTCGTAAGTCCTTGAAGATCATCCATGGATAGTTCCTTTCATAACTTTCTAAATCCAATAATCCAGGTAATTAGCTGATTTTTTTTAAGGTTTAAAGGAATTAAGATCTGAAAATTTAAGCTCAATCACATGCTATAGACTTGTGAGAGCTTATAAGAGTCTTATTGATCTTACACCTTTCACTAGTGCTCTTAGCGAGCTTTGACAAATTTATTAAAGAAAACTCAAATTTCATTAACTAAAAAGCTTGATTACATTACTTGAAAAGAAAATTATAAACGTTTAAATGAAAATTACATTTACTTAAAACTTAAAAACTTAAGCTAAATTTCCTAAAAAATCTAAAAGCTAAAAACTAGGTAAAGAAAGATAAGATGCCTTGTGTGTGAGGAGTGAAGGGCTATTTATAGCCATCTTCTGAATCTTCTAGGCTCTCAAGGTTGTTACACGCTCCTCTCAATCCCTGCCCTTCATTCCTTCAATCATTGGAAGTCTAATCTTGGCCGTTAGATCTCATCTTAGCTCACACGGATTGCCAGCGTGGCAATCCTTGATTGAGACACCTTGTGTTTCTTCTGAGTGTACTTCAAGTGTAAATTGCCATTTCCTTTGTGCTTCCTTCAATCCAACGTGGCATTCCTTTTTGGGTCTTAGCCAATGAGGGCAGGTGAATGACGTTTGTTGCTGCCAAGGTGTACTTTAACACCTGAATTATCCTTTTTGTCCTTCAATTGGGATTTGCCCCCTGGTTTTTACCTGTGGGTGAATAGAGGAGACGGTCTATAGTAAAAACAAATTTTCCCGCTTCTTTTTTAACTGAAAGGGTGTGTTTGTTTGACTGGGGTGGGATATGGGCTTTGACTTTGGGTTAAAAAATGGGCCTTGGGTGTTTTGTTATAAAGAAGATAACGCCCGTTATCTTATATGTATTAAAAGATAACGGGTGTTAGGGTTTTGGGGACTTCTTTTGTAATTTTGTAATTTATGAAGGATTGTTTGTATAGTTTGGGATTTTTGTCTTGTTGTGACTTTGACCATATTGACCAAGAGTTTACTGGAGTTTGACCATTGGTTGACTTTTTGTCCTTATTTTTGTAGAAAACTTCTGGCTTTTTGTGTGCTCTTCCATTCCCGTGTTCGTGTTTGTCCGTTTTTGACTGTTTTCTTGCGATTTTTGCTTTATCCGTTCCTATACAATAACAAAGACAAAACAAGCAATATTTAAGCATTTTAAGCACACATTTGTCTTTTTAGGGCCTATTTTGATATAAAATGGATATGTGTTTTCACACATATCAGTCACTCTAAGCCGTTTATTAAGTATGCTTAAAGATAAACGTTAGTCGATAAGATTAGGATATTGGATTCCCAAAATGAAGCTGAGGATTTGAAGCTCGAGTGATCGAAGGACAAAACCGTGAGCACGAGAGCTTCAAAAATCTGGGCAATCCTGGACATACAACAAAAATCACAAAACACGAGAAAGGTAGAGGCGAGCCTCAGCACAACACAAAACACTTATTCATTAATAAAACTAAGGGATAAGCATGGGTTGCCACCCACGAAGCGCTTGTTTATTAAAGAGTCACTGAGCTTGACTCGATCCCCCATACTTGAGCTGGTCAAGGGGGATAGAAATGGAGAAACGGAACATCCAAGATAGGAGTGTCCCCTCCAGAGATCATCATCGGGCTTTCATTTAAAGCTTTCAAGCCCCGATGAGATGAGAGGTGAGGAGATTGCTCCTCACCTGCAGCAAGAATACCAGTATTGACAACTTTGTCCTCATTTTCGGATGAAAATGGAAGCAAAGTGTCAATCACTGGAAAAAGAGGATCACGGATGAATGAGATAGAAAATGCATCCCGTGATAGAAATATCTTGGATTGGACTCCAATGAATATCCCTGGATCGAAAATCTTGTTTCTAGTTCCGGAAGGAAAAGAAACTACAAGGTCGGATCCGAGGGAATCACTAGAAATAGTGAAATCCAAATCCAGATTGAAGGTGGTATAGGTGGTTAAAAACATCGGCTCATAAATAAAAAAAAAAACCTTCCCTCGGTTCTCTTGTAGGTATTATCAAAAATATCCTCCTCCTAATTACTTAGTGATATTGCCCAGCTCGGCTACAATCTTAATAGGAAAGTTCTTAATTACTCTTTTGCAATATTATTATATATTTTATTGTGTGTTAAAACTCTACAATCAGTCCCAATTGATAAAGCAGATCCGTCTTGGGATTGCTAACATTACTTGCGCATTTATAACCATTCCGATAAATATGTGAGGATTTTGAGCCAGCATATAGCATACGTATTTTATGCTTGATTCCTTTGATTATGAGTGTGTCGGTGATTTATTAATTCTAGAACTTGTTCTTGATAATCATTACGAGACCGCAGTGAGATCACGTTCGCGTGATATAGGTATTTTTACATGATAAATAGGCAACTTAGGATTTAACCCAAATGGTCATTCCATTTCATTTATTTATTTAGATAATTACACTGATTAGCTAACCATCAAAATAAAACCTTATGTTAGCACTCATCTTTAGTGCTAGATACCCCTAGTTTAACCCACTGAGCCATTCTTTTCATTTTTCTAATCCACTAAAATAATTGAAAAATAAAAAAATATAACCTTTAGCCTAGCCTTACCCTTTGTCCAAAGTCCTATGGTTGGTTACTAGTTGCTCGGTATGATTGAATGATTTTTGCTGATAGTTTGTTCGCACTTTGCTATAAGTGTTGTGTCATTTCAATGAAGACGAAGGTTGCAAACTCTGTATTTCGTATTTTTTGTGGTGTATTCTTATCACAAGTGTGGGGGAATTGTTAGTTATGAAAAAAGTGAAAAAAAACAGAGTAGAAAAAAGAATTTGAAGAAAAAAAGAGAGTAAAGTATGAATAAGAGTTGATTGTGCCAGATATATTGATGAGAGGTTTATTCGATAACCTCGCGGGTTAGTGGACTGTCGTAACTAGCAACATGAGTTTCTGGGACTTGTCGACATGTATATTATAAAACCAATTCCAGTATATATTTCTCATGCCTTATCCACACCCTTATAAACCCTTAGCCTGTACATTACAACCCGAATAAAAGTTCTCTTTTGATAATTATACCTGGTGCTTACGCCATGTCGGTGCAGTTTTGTTTCTTGTACAAGCCTATGGTAACTTAATGAATCATGTCTGAGCAATTGAGTGTGATTTCCCTTTTACCCTCTATTACATCACATACGAGTGTTTGAGTGAATTATACTTTCCTTATTCGTGAGGTGCTTAGTCATGTTATACAGCTTGAGAATCATTGGGTATTGTCAAACATCTCTGTTTTCACATATTAAAAATTCAAAAATATTTTTCATAATTCTATGTTTGTTTTGAAAAGCTTATTATTTTTCTTATTTTGCTTGAGGGCAAGCAAACCCTTAAGTGTGGGGGTGCTTGCGCCTTTTACACTTATTTGTTACAAAATCAAAAATATTTTTGAAAATTTTTGATTGCGTAAGTTTTACACACGTAAAATATACTATAAAATATAATATAATCCCGAGAGTAATTAAGAAAGATACCAAGTTACCCTTGATAAAATTCACTCTCAAAAATATATATAATATAATATAAAATACGTATATTAAACCGGGTAAGTATGATCACCCGGGTCGTTTCCCCAATGACTCGTGCAATGGAAACCTCGTTTAAGTTTGGATCCTGATTTGAATAAGAAAAGAGATATTTTTGATTTAATTATACTACTAAAATTAAAGGCACAATTAAACAACTAATTAACAAATTAAACTAATTACGAAAGTAAATAAAATGCGACATTTAAGAAAACAAATGCAATTTAAATCTTAAAAATGAAAACTAGATTCCTAAACCTAAATTAATGCTGAAGAAAATTTTAGGAAAAGAAAAATATTTTTTTTTTTAAAGGCTTTTTGGATTTTATATGAATTAAACACTAATTAATCTAAATTAAATCTTAAAAATAGAAATTAAATTGATAAAAACTAAGAAAAATACTTTTTAAACTAAATTAACTCTAAATTACTTAAAAAGATGAGAAAAACATTTTTTTATTACTAATTTTTTTTTATATTTAAAAGATTAAAATTTAAAGTTAAAGTTGAAAATTAAAAACTAAAGGTTTGAAAATTAAATTTTTAAAAATATAAAACTTAAACTAAAAATTATATAAAAATACTTTTTATAAAAAGAAATAATGCAGAAAATTAATTTTATCAAAAGCCCTAATTTTTAATGAGTAATTTTAAACTAATTTAAGTAATTAAACTAAAAACCTAATTTATTATTTATAAAAACTATTTTTATTAAACTAACCAATTTAACCAAAACACATGGGCCGAAAGTGACAAAACAGAAAGATAAGGGTAGGCGGGGAAAATTTAAAGTTTAATAAAAAACACAAAGTTTGATCAATTGACAGAAGCAGTCCCTTAACCTAGGGACTAACTAGACTTAACAATTAAACTAACGAAGGACTAATTATGCAATTAACTAAGGACTAACTGCGTAACTAACAAGGACTAACTGTGAAAAGTTTTAACTAACAGAAACTTTAAAGATGGACAGACATGACCCCTGAACTCCCTAACTACTAACACTCAGCATCCTTTTTATAAAAACAGCTTTTTCAACAGAATTTAAAAAACTAAAACTATTTGAAACTAAACTTTTACTTATTTAAAATAAGCTAAATAAGCTTATCAGCTTATAAGCTCTAGAAGCTTAGTACTCTATTTCTTAAACTACATAAGCAAAGCAAATTTTAAGCACTTTGACAGAAACTATTATCAAATCCCACACAGCTTATTTAACTACTGTCTTATGAAACAATTAAATCACAGCTTATGAAGAAAACATAATAAGAACAAATGCTAAACAATTAGTGTGTACCTTGGCTTTCCAGCATGAACAGGAAAGAATAAGCAGCTTATTGTGGGCTTATGGCTTAATCCACATAAGCCCTTATATCAAAATCACAAACCTAATCTAACCTATAAGCTGACCCTCAGCCTACTACAAACCCTTGGAGTCTCAGCAGCCATCCAACTCCAATAGAGACTCCAAGCCTTGAACTGAATCAACAATTACAAACACAAACACCAATACTTTGACAGATTTTAAATGAACATACCAATTTATTTGAAATAAAACTTTTATTAATTCTGAAATAAAGATTACAATACGAAATGAAATTACATGGAATTGAAATTACAAAATAAAACGACTACTCAATACTGAATCGAAAATTAAACTACTAAAAATAAAACTAAAATCACCACTAAGCTGGAATGAGGGGGGGGGGGTTTTTATACCCCAAGCTTGAGCTCACCTCCTTCTTCTCGATCCTTCTTTTCTTTTTCATCTTGGCCCTCCATCTCTTCTCTCTCCTTGTAAGCCGTAGGATTTAAAGATGTGTATAACCCGGATCATTGACGTGGCTTGGTGTGTTAGTTTGGTGAGTGTGACTGAATATACACTCACTCCCACGTCATATCCACCAATCACGATCCTTCTTTTAGCCACGGTGGATTGGGTTGGGGTTAATTGAAAGTGACAGGTTGGTTAAGGAGTGTGAGAGGGTTATTAACCCTATGGTTAATTAGTGTGTGGGTGAGTGGTTAAGAAACTAGGGTTCATGGTGTGTTCGTGTGTGTTCATGTGTGTGTGAGTGAGTGTTGATCGAATTTGGGGGAAATAAGTGAATAGTAACTGTAAAAACGTTTATAAGTTTAACCGGGTAGAGGTGGGTCAGGGTTCGGGTTAATTGTGGGTAATCGGGTTGGGGGTTTGGTTGTGATTGGATGAGAGATGGATCCATGGGTAGTTTGACCCGGTCATTTGACCCGCGCCTTTTATAATCTATGAGGCAATTACATCTTTGGTCCTTGTGTTCGGCTAGACCAATTTCAAGATGTAAACAACTTCCATAAATTGCAAAATCACCCCTTGAACTTATAAAACAATGGAGTTGGGTTTGGTTGACTGTGGTTTAGCTGCAGTTGACTGTAGAAGGCTGAGGCATGATTTCTTTGGCTTCGGCTTTGATTTCTTTAGCTTCTTGATCACTCATCCGTTCTCGTGTCCGTTTTTGACTGATTTCTTGCAATATTTGACATATCCATACCTGCACACATAAAACTCAGATACAAGCACATTTTTGCCATTTTTGATCCGTTTTGGGTTTATTTGGGTTATTTTAAGCATAAATAGATATGTGTATTCTACACTTATCAAAATTCCCCAAACTAAACGATTGTGTGTCCTCACGCAATATCACATGCCTTATAACCAAATACCTCCACATCTTTCCAAGCAATAATCTTGAGGACTCTTTCAAAATGGGGGATGAGGATCTTAAATTTATTCCAAACAAGAAATTAGACAAAGAAGATCTATTCCAATCCCAAAGAGAGGCCAAAATTGAAAAAGAGTGTGATATTTCCTCTTTGTGATGATTTTCAATGTTTCAAGACTTTTTCAAAAACCCTCTCTTTTTAGAAAAACAAGTTGATTTTACTCTAGAAAATGACGAGTCAATTCTTAAGGAGGAGGTTCATAAGGAAACTCTTAAGAGTTATTTAAACCCTCTTTTTGAAGACGACGAGGAAATCATTTCTATTGAGGTACTAGACAAATTTCTCCAAAAGTTAATTCTGAACCCTCAATTGAGTCTCTACCAAAAGATGACTTTGATAATGATAATGATCTCTTTGAGATAGATTCTAACAATGATGAGTGGAAAAGAATTTTGTATGGAAGAATTTGGAGAGAATGATTCGATGTGGATATAAACCAAAGATTTTGACAAAACAAGTTCAAATTTTTTTAAGAACTTAAGTGATGAATTTGAACCCGGTGATTCAAGTTATTTTAAAGGAAATGATTTGGTTTGTTATGAGGATTTTCATATAAGTGATGCTTTATTCTCAACAATCAATGAGGATAAAGTTTTCAACCCAGGTATCCTAGTTGATAAGAACTCTAAAGTTCATGAGCCAAATGTTTTACCCATCCTGCCCACCCGTTTTTCTGAAATGATGTTAGACTTTTGACCTAAAAACTTTTTAAGTTGAGCCTCCAGAATGTATTTGAACCCTAAGTTCTTAGTTTTTTAATCCGGGCTAATTCTGTTGATTGTTTTTGACCCACTCCACCCACCCTTAATAGACTTTCATGTTACCAAAAGGCCATTGTCCGCGGTTCACTATTTTCTCTCTTGAAACTCTTTGTAAAAAGTTTTTGAACCCGGAATCAAAATGCTACCGTATATCTGTCCATACTTAGTTTGGGGGAGGTTTCCACCTCTTGGAATTTCTTCATTCCTACTATTATCCTCCATAATGAAACCTAGTTTGTGGAAATGAGTCAAGCTAGGGCCTCTTTAATAAACAGCACTTCGTGGGTAGAGCACCCCCCCCATGCTTATCCTTTTATTTTCTTTTGATTTTCTCTTTGCTTCCCCCAAGGACAAATCAATTCGGGGTCAAGTATAGCTTGTACTTGGTTAACAAAAACTAAGCCGTTTTAAGTTGTTTATGAGCTAACAATGTAAATGATGAGAGGAGGCTTGTTCTCTTTCGTTCTTGTTGGTTGTTTGTGCTTGTTTGTCTAGGTTTTCCGGATTTTGAGTAATATGGTTCCACTATTGTGGAAGATAAGCATGCCCACAATTTTTCATTGATGGTCTCAATCTTTCTCATAAAGTGGGGAAATCTTTTTATCCTTGTCTTTATCGAAATAAACATCTATTCTTTTGGCATTGATCCTTAGTATTTTTGTGTAGATTCCTTTTGACCCCTATTTTTTAAACATGGGACATTGTTTCGTTTTGTTTGGGAAGGATATCTTCCGATATTGGGACTTGCACTTCACGGATCCTTGTTTTGAACCTTTTTGAAATATCCTTTTTGAGAAAAAGTGGAAAAATTTTAAAATTTTTGTTACAAGAGAAGCTCCAATAGAGCTTAGTTTGGGAAAAAACTCCACTTTTTGGTAATCTGTTGGTGGTGTGATAGAGTTAAAAATTTTTTTTTTTTTGTGGCGTGACGCCCTAGCTAGTTCTTTAACCTAACTTTTGTGGGGCTAAGCTTTCACAATTCCTATTGCATTGGATTTTAAAAAATGTGAAGATCAAGAGATGATGTTAGTTAATTAAGTGTATTGCTTGAGCAAGGTTTATTTGGAAAAACCTTAAGTTATATGAATGATTTTTGTCTTTTTACTTCACACAAGCTCTTAAACTACCTAATCATACGTGCTCTTTTTAATTAAACTAAGTCAACCAATGTTTTAGGAAAAAAAGTCGTTACATTTTGAAAAGTAATTTATTGATTATGTAAAGTAAGATTTTTTGGTTTCAATTTTTTAAGGTTGTTTTCTAAATAAAATTTTTACCTTTCACCAAAAATATAATTATAAAAACAATAAAAAAGAATGCCATGAAGCAATTTCTAATGCAAAGCTTTATTTTTCGTGCCAATGAACATTCGACTAAAAAAATTGAATAATAACAAGCTATTATAGTTATAATCGTTGGCATATCCATGCTTGAGAGTGAGACTCCGGATGGGGTCGCAAACTAAGGATTAAAACTATGTACGTGGAATAAAGGTTCGTAGGCATTCATCGCTAGGGTGCGCGGTTAGGTGGTGATTTGCAATTAAGGGACTTTGGATTCTAGGCTTTGTAGGAACAAAGGTTGTTGTCGCGATAGCCACAAATTAGCAGCGGAGTGGGGGTTCGAACTAAGTAACACCGGTTGTTGATGCGATATCATATTTGGGTAAGAAAGGCTCCCAAGTAGGGGGTTCGACTATAGAACACATTTCCATTCGCATTTTTTTTTTACGTACTATTGAAAATAATAAGATGGTTTAAAAAATTTCATTTTCTAAAAAATCAATTTATAAGTTTTGTTCTAATTTCTTTTAGCTTTGAGTCGAGGTTATCTATGTTATTAACATTTAAGCTCACAAGGCTTAAGTGTAAAGCTTAGATGGATTTCAACTATAAAGCATAATTATCTATCGGTTGAGTTGACAAAGATGTGCACCACATCTTTCTTAATCATTATTTTATTCGTTGGGAGTGAAAAGTTCACAAGTTTGTAAGTATAAGAGTTAACATTTAGACTTATATTGAGATTCTCCCCTTATGTCAATTATGTTTGCTTTTATTTTAAAGGATGATCAGGGCAATACAGATACCACTCCTGAGTATGCCCGGTTCTAACCCTCTCTTGATCAGGTCACCGTGCCCATCTATTCCGAGTTTGGTTCTGTAGACTGTGATATGCTATTATCTGAGGCCATCCCCGCCATTCGCTAGTCTGCTAAGAGGAAGGGATTATGTCTGCCCTCAAGCTCTGCTTCGGGTGGGACTTTCGGCTATGTTCCTCCTCATGACTCTCCTGTAGGTGTCGCGCATTATGTCTCTACCTTGGTCTTACCTAGTGATGGAGGGTGATAAATGTTAAATTGTATACATTAAATACCCGGGATTTTGCCAATAAAAGCCAAGAAAACATGCCAAAAGAAGGAAATATGTGTGCTTTTGTGTCTTAATGTGCAGGAAAGGATATCAAAGTCAAAAAGAGCAAAAACAAGCCAAAACCGACAAGAAACGGAAAAGATAAGTACAAGAGAGAAATTTGAGAAAAATTATCAAAGCCGGATCAGCCCGACAACAAGAAAAGAAAGTCAATGAAAGCCAAAGGATCAAGAATGACAAGTGTGCAAAGTTTAAGGGCTCATTTGGATGTTTTGAAGTCAAAGGACCAAAGTTGTCAAAGTTAGAAAGATGGTTTATAATGAGAAAAAAAAAGAAATAGCAAGTACAAGGGCCAGAAATGACAATTTCGAATTCACTTTTACACTACATTTGAAAGGTAGAAACAGAGGGGCTAGTTATGCCAATACTCCAAACTTTCAAAATGAAACGCGGGTCAATATTTCTCTATAACCGCCCCTAACTAACTTTCCCGCCCAAACTCGCAACAAACCCAAACCACCCTGAATCACTTCCCCGTTCCTCCTCACCTCACACCACCTCGTATTAACTCATTGCCACATCATTTCGCACACGTGTCAACATCCTATTGGCCCGAACACCTCATCAATCAAGATCAACGGCTTGAATTTGAATAAATAAGATCCAACGGCTAAAAAGGATGGAAGCTCTCATCACTCTTAATCACTCTTCAACTTCTATAAATAGGCAATTAGGTTTTCATTTTAAAGAGTTAGTTAGTCGTGTTAATTTTCAGTTGTAATTTTCTTTTTAGAATTTTTGTAATCGTTACTCTTTTAATATCAAGCTTATTTTCAGTTTAAGCTCTTAATATTCTTCAATACTGTTCTATAAGCTTTGTTAAGCTTTCCTCACTCTATTTTACACAAGTCAAAGTTTTTAAAAAAAAGTCAAATAAAGTCAAACTTTGGTCAAATAAGCTCAATTTAGCTTATTTTGATTTCTCTTGTTCTAAATTGTTCTAATATTGCTAAAAGCTTTTTAACTACTGAGTTTGTCTAGTATTGTTCAAAAATGGTCATTTGAATTTAGTTTGAATGAATTTTGAAGCATTATGGAGTAATAAGCTCAAATCAGCTTATTGAGCTTATAGCTTATTGGTATAGAGGCTAGGAGCCATTAGGTTTATGACTTAAAGCCACTCATTCAACAAGAGTGGCTAGTTCTGAGACTTCAATTCACAGGTTTCCTTGTCTATTTTTCATTTTAACATTCATTTAGCTTATTCATGTAGCTTATTTCTTAATCCTTTTTGTGTGCTTAAACCTGTTAAAAGTTGTTTAGATAGTTTAGATATTCAAATATTTTTAGTTAATTGTAGCTAGAATCATTAAGCTGTCATTTCCTTAAATTCTGTCATATTAGTATAAAAGGCTAGCTGATAAACTAGCTTATTTTTCTTAATAAGCTATAGTTTTTAGTGCTCAATTAGCTTAATTAGGTTAGTTAAATACTGAGTAGATATAAGGTTTTGGCAATTTTAGCTTTAAAATAGATTTTGAGTAAATTTTAGTTTGGACAGCTTTAGTAAAGTGGTGTTTGGTTTAAGGTGTATTTGACTCTAAAAGTCAACAATATTCTGTCAATTCCTTTTATACATTTGAGATTTCCATAGTAAACAAGTTTTAATTAGGTTTTAAAAGTTAGTTTGTAGAATTTAAAGTTTTAAGCTCTAAAAAATTGATCCTAGCACCAGGGCAGTTTTAAGTACAAAGTAGATTTAGATTTAAGAGTTTAACAAGCATTTTAGAGTCAATGTTGGTTAGTGTACACTTAGATACAATTAGTTAGTTGGTTTACAAGTTCTCACTTTAGAAATTTAGCCTGCAAGTAAGTTTTGGTCATTTACATCAGCAAAGGCAGTATTAACTTAGTTAATACTGCTGTTGCTTATCATTTTTAGAGCTTCTTTCTAGCACTTATAATTAGGAGTTAGAATCTTGTATTAAGCATTTTAATTGTACTCTATTAGCTCTTTAAAATTCATCTTTTAAGTTTCAATTTTAAGCTTTTAGTCTAGCTTAAATTCTCTTGCAAAAGTAGTATAGCAGTACCTTAGATTTCTAGCTTATTTTCTTTTAGATTTTTAAGTTCTAGTTGTTTTTATCAAAATCCTTTTATCTAGGTGTACTCTATATCCATAGCATAGCTTATTTTCAAAGTTTAAGTTTCTAGGAATTAGAAATAAGCTAGTTAGCTTATTAAGTATAGCTTAAATTCAGTAATAAGCTGAATCTTTCACTTTTTAATAGCAAAATTCTTGTTTATCTAGTTTACTTGTAGTATTTTTCTTTTTAGACATCCCTAGTATACATTATAAGCTCCATTTATCTTCTTTTAGTTTTAACTTTCATTTAGTAATAAGCTAGGAATAAGCCAAAGTTTGAAAAACTTAGTTAAGCCTTAGTTACTGTTTTGCAGTATTAAAAACTTAATTTTTAGCTTATTTAGCTGATAAAAGTTAAAAGAGCTTTTGTTAAAGTTGTAGTATTAAAGCTCAGTTTCAACTTTGTAGTTTTAAGTTTTTGCTTATTTTCACTTTTTAGATAAGCCAAAAATAAGCAAGTCGTAGGGTTCAATTTGTACTTTCTCAATAGTTTAAGGTTACCCGTTTTAACTAGAGTGTAATTTTCTAATAGTTTTCCCGCCTACCCTTTACTTTCTATTGTTTCACTTTCTACCCTGTCTTTTTGGTTAAATAAAATAGGATTAATATTTTCAAAATTAGTTTTAATATAATTAGGGTTTAGTTTTTAATTGGCAAATTTGGGGTTCAATTGGTTTATAAAATTTGGGCATTTTTGTTCCATTTGATTTCTGCACCTTTTTAGTAGATAAAAACCATTTTTCTTTATTTTTCCAGTTAAATTTGTATTTTCTAGGAATTAAAATAGGTTTTTAAGTAATTTCTTTTTCCTAAAAAATCATAGAAAATAGAAAAATAGTTGAAATTTTTTAATTCTTTTTGTAATAATTTTCTTTTTCATTCTAGTATTTTTGAAAAATAAAAGTAGAATTTTAGTGTTAATTTTTAGAAAAAGTTTATTTTAGTATTCTTTTTGCTGTTAGAAAATTCATAAAAATTCAAAATTAGTTTAAAAAATTCTAATTATTTTTCCTTAAAATTTTCTTTTATAAATTTGTGATTTTTTGGTATAAAATGGTTAAGAGTAGTGCTATAGATTTTAAATTTCGTTTTAGCTCACGTTTTTATTTTCGTGTATTAAATTTTCGTGCTAGATAATTGTTTTTAATTGTGCCTATTATATTCGTAGTGTAATTCATGATTCAAAAATCTTTAATAAGTTTGCTCGAATCTCGAATGATCACAAATCTCAATTCACGACTTCGTTGGGATTACGACGAGAACTAATTATTCCGGTTAAAAAATATACATATTGTGTTTTCTTAAGTGAGATTTTATCCTTTTATTTCTCTTGCTTGAGAAGTAATTTGGAAAGAATTTTCACGGGATTAATATTATATATATATAAATTTGACTAGTGCTTATACAACCAACCAAGCCTATTAGCTGGGATTTACCCATAAAGCTTAATAGACTATACAAGATAGCTAAAAATGAAAAGTACAACTAACAGCTACTACCGGTGTCCTCCACCGTATCAATCCGAGCTCTAGCCTCTAGCACATGGGTACGCATGATCTGTCTGACTGCATCATCCTCAGCTCTCTGGCGCTGCCACTCCATACGAGTCATGTGAGTCTCTAGTGTCTCAAGTCGCGCCAACAATGCCCTGTTCTGAGCCTCGGACCTAAGGTAAGCCTGGCGTACCTCATGCAACTCTGTCTCGTAAGCAGTCCTCTGACCTCTCACTACATCAATCTCGAGCCTAATGTCTCTACGGTCAGTCCGAGCATCATGAAGCTGTGTATAGAAAATCTCACTCTCTTGCCTGCGAACCTGTGCCTGGTAGCTCACCCTCAAATTGACTTCCTCCATGAAAGTTATCATCCAACGCTTAGAAGCCTATAAGGCTCTAACATAACCAACATCCTCAACTCTGTCAGCAGCTCTAGCAATAGTCCGGGCATCATGACCAGGGCTACGAGTCAAACCCTGTCCGGCCTCAACAGCATCAACAAAATCATACTGACCTCTAGGTGCTCTAGCAGCAGCAGCAGCTGAACTCTCTGCTACATCACACCCAGGTGGGGGAGCAGTAAGTACAAATCTCCTCTCTCACTCGAGGTGAGCTGGTCCTCCTCGAGGCTGGTTCCTCTCTCATACAGATCATGGTGCCCTATGACATGGGATGCACTGGTCATAGGTAGGGCTGGTAGGTGGTATAGGTGCGGCAGCATGCTCAGCAATGCGTGCCTCCATGGATGTCGACATAGGTAGCTCAAGTCAAACAGTCTTCCGTGCCCTACAAAGACGTGTTTGAGAAAAAGGGACCCTAGTTTAAGGTGATCTAGGTATAGGTGCAGACTCATCAGTCTCAAATGCCTCCGTATCCCCAGCTGAGGGAACAGGGTTAACAACATATACCAAAGAAGAATCAGTCGGAGCTAGGTGCTCCTCCTCCTCTTCCTCCTCCTCAGTGGGCTCCTCATCCTCATCATCTGTATCATCATCATCGTCGTCATCCTCGGGCTCATGCTTCTCGCTAGGATCCTCCTCGGGATATATCGTCCATAATCCTCCAGTCCATCGAATCGCGTCAGCAATGTATACAGGTGATAGCAGTCGATGAAGCATCATCATCATAAGGCTGATCCTCAACCTTGAATTTTCCATCATCTGACTGGTGCATCTGGTAATCGGGTGCTTCTGGCTCGGAAATATATTGGTAATGCTCATCTAATCCAATGGGATCAGGTTACATAGACACGGTAACAGTGGGTGTGCCTGCCTTGTTGGGCAACTCCTCGTGGTCCATCTCCGGGAAGCTAGCGTATTAACGAGGGTGGAAATACCCCATGATGATGGTCCGTTTGAATCAGAAGATACGGATGTATAGGTAACAGCGGATGATGCGTTGTCTGATGACATGGCAAATTTGTAACCATAATATAAACTTGTATAAGTATATTATATAGGACAAGCAGTAATATACGTAATGTAATAGTAACATATATAAAATTATGCTAGCTTTAGTATATATCAACTAAGCTAAAATGATGCATGACATGGTAAGTATGTATATCTGATGCAAACTAGATGGCAACACACTGTTATGATTTATGATGTCCCATTTGAAAAACTTTTTGAATGACCCAATGTTTAAAAACGGTTATAGACTAAGCAAAATTTTTATTTGACCTGGTTATCTATAACCTTGGCTCTAGATACCAATCTGTAACACCCCCAATTGGGGTCGCAGCAGAATATGATGTTCCGGGGGCATTACTTCATAGATCAATAGCACAAGATATGAGAACGACCATTATAAGGGTCGTTTAAAAACTGATACATTAGATTTCATAAATGGTTCGATACAAAAAGCTCATGGGCTTAACTTGTTTATCTTAAAAAACGTAAAAGATTTCAAACATATCAATGTTACCAAAAATGTTTATGCATGACAAATCTGTATGATGTGTGACTTCAAAATGACGAGCATCCAATGTATCCGTTGTCTTGTACCTTATTGATCCTGAGAAAACCTGTTAAACTATCAACAATAATGTTGGTGAATTTATAGGTTTATGAATTTGATGAAGCGGATAGCAAGATTTTCCTGTAATAGAGTAACGAATACAATATCACAAAAATGTATTACGAAATGCACTAAGCTCATGACACCGAAGCTAAACAATGTATGTATTTCAAATATACATAAATGACTTTGCCCAATGTAGATGTTCAACCCGTAACATCCATGAATCCAAATGGTATACGTTCGTCGTTTTCGGCCAACCAGTAAACTAGCAAGCGCTACTTGCTAAAACGGGGATGTTAATCCCAAATAGATCTATTCATAACCTTCGCTCTCACATAATGCAATTAACAATTACATCTATGCAATTAACAGTTCATGATAATGGGCATAGTGGGTTATAGCTACTTAGACAAACTTGTAATATTTGAATTTAAAATGTACTTGCATCCATGTTGAAAAACAAACATGATCTCATCCCCGAGATTTGGTAAATGATTGAAAAAGTATAAAAGTGGGGACTATAAACTCACCTTAGGCGAATGAAGGTATGATATAGCAAGTGAGTGACTCGTCACTTGATAGTCCGAATGCAACCTATTTAACGTAGGTCGTATGAATATAATGCACTTGAATAACTATACATATATAATCTTATAGAGTTACATCACCTCCTAAATGTGTTTGTAAAGATGTTATACTTGTCCATTGATTGAATTAAGTGTTAATAATACTTGTATGTATATTTCCAACACTTGAAATATGTATTTTTATATATTTATAAAAATAGTGCACAAGAGGGTTTTTAGAAGTATATAAACTTACTAGTTTAGTATCTCCCTCGTTTAAATTCTGTTTTGCATGTTATTGGTTTCCATGGTTTCGTATTTGAAAATACTAATCAAATGTTATTTTTGTAATATTATTATTACTTATGAACAGTAACCATGATATTATTTTATAAATTATATAAAACTACTTTTATATAATTAATTGTTATAACTTAAAAATATCGTAACTTATTCGTTTTAGCTCCGTTTTTCATGTTTTTTATTTCCATGTTTTTATAATTAAATTTTCTATCACTTAATAGGGTCCATGTCTACTGTAGAAAGCAGTAAAAATAATGTTTTTTTATAAAAATCACTTTTATAAAGTTACTTTTGGTTATTATATTAATTAAACATGAAAAAGTCATAACTAATTCATTATCTGTTGGTTTTTCAAGTTTCTTACCTTTTTAGAATCCTTATAAAATCTACTTTTACAAAAAATGATAAATAAAAATATCAGATTTGAATTTTCATATTTTTATAAACTTTCTTTTATAAAAATACTTTTAAATATGTATATCTTGCAAAAATCATAACTCCTTCGTTATTTATCGGTTTCGCAAATTCTTTATATGTTTGGATTCCTTATCACATGTACTATTTTATAAAAATACAAAACCAACAGCTTGTGTGTCGTAATAAAATAGTGAGTTTGGAACTTTTATATAAGTGATTATTTACATTTGGTTTTCAAGTATTTTAACTTAATTAATTTATCACAAGACTTATAATTTATATAATATCACACCTTATACATAAACTAAGCCCTTTACATATTGATCAACATATCATGTTCATAAAGTCAAATAAATTGTTTTACACATTTATTTAATTACATAAACTTTATAATTAACTAATCACTCATAACTTATTAAATAATCATAATAGTTATCCATTGCTTGTAAATCCTTGTTTTAAACATATTAACATATTTTTAACATCATGATGATCATATGAAAAATATCATTCGAATATATACTTAGGTGTTTACATTTTATAAACTCATAACATGTTCTTAGGTGATGAATAACACTATACAAATTATATAAAGCATGAAATGATGTAAGTAAATAGATTATGGTTCTTAGATGGACCTTGAGTGAGTGAATGATGGAAGAAAAAATATGATCAAACCCTTTTGATCACAACTCTAGTTTGAAAACCCTTCTTGAAAACCCTACTTCCAAACGAAACCCTAGCTTTATAAACCCTTGAAAACTCCTCACCACTATTTCAATACACATTAAAATGGCTTAGTGATGATCTTGGAATACTTGATTATGATTAGGGTTTTGAATTATGGGGGGTTTCGTGTGGCTGTTTGGACCCGTGAGTACAAAGAGGGACAAAGAGAAGGTTTTTGCTACTTTCTTATAATAAGAGAAGTGTGTGAAATGTTTAACACTAAGGGGGACTTACAAATTATAGTTGAATACAAAGCATAAACCTCTTTTATGAAACCAACGAATGGTTTTTGAGTCTTAGCAATGTGTAACCGGTTATGGTTTCAAAAAGAGGAGACAAAGTATGGTTTTGTGATTAAACTAATGTATTAGGGTGAAGGTTGTGTAAGAACTAGGCATGTTTATGAAGTGACTAAAGCTCAAGCATGAGAGACATCTTCTCTTTTCTCATTTCCTTATTTCATGCCGATTATAGGCAAGCTTAGGGACAAAGTTTGATGGTTTTGTTAAGCTTTGATCCTTTGGACAATGAATAATGTTATTTATGTTGTTAGTGGGATATGTAGGGATTTATTTGGGAGCTTAAGGGGTTGTAGTGATGAAGAGAGTATACGGACGTGTATGTATATATGTATATGAAGGGATTTTATAAATTTGATAAAGAAATGAGTGGAATGTTATAAAATACCCATGGTTTGATTTT
>BQNB010073379.1:0-30097 GCA_026074375.1 Tanacetum coccineum
ACCCTTGTTATTAGCAACAACTTAATTTGGATGATTTTCTTCCAGCCTTTGTGCCCTATTCAATCTAGGACAAGCTGACCTAACATGGTCGATACTACCACACTCATAACATGCCCTAATAGTTGGGTTTCTAGCATTGACAGGACATACATTCCTCAGCACACCTCTACAATCCTTTGACAAATAACTCGGGCGGTTACAGTTGAAGCATGTGCGACAAGGCCTGCCGAGTGCATGGTAGGAGTTGCAGGTGGTACACTTGGGCCAAGTACCCATATTCTCTCTTCCTACATGGTTTACAGTAGTAGAAAAAGTATTCCCAGTCCCACTCCTCTTATTATCATCCCTACCATTCTTATCCTTGCTAGATTCCCCCACATTTCCTCTTTTCTCAACCTTCTTAATTGATTCATTTCCAACAACAGCCACATCCGGTCATGCCAACCAGAAATATGCACACAAATCGAACAGGCCTTCAACATATCTTTGCTCCCGTTGCTGCAATAAACCATCCCACGGATTTGTGCGCAAGCACATAACACAAACCACTCAACTCATCCTACTCTCTAGGGTTACCAAATGCGGGACTAACCTAGCCAACTCATGAAACCTATCAGTATACGCAGCATGGCCAGCCCCAACCATGGCGTGATTCCACAACTCAGATTCTAACTTTTGCATCTCATGACTATGACAAAACTCTTGTATCATCATAAACTTAAAATACCGATAGGATAGGGTTTTAACAGGATCACCACTACTTTAATTCTCTATGGTAGATTATAATTAAACTATAGGATGCTTTATGCGGATGCGTTAATCGTGACAGGATTGTTCGTGTCTAGGTCTTAAGAAGAAGTACCGCCTAAGTCTTAAGAATGATATGCCGCCTCGAGATAAGCAGCCATTGCACTAATTAATCAAACCAACATTTAATCAGATTTAACATGGTTAATATAGTTTCCTTGACCATTCAAATCCTCAACACGCTTATCATTACCTTCCCTAGGTCTTCTACCCCTTCCATCTCTACCAACCCGTACACATGTTCCCCCTCCTAATGATTCGACAGCAGGCCGACCAGCACTTCGGGTCCTCATCTTTTGCGGCATTATCTATACGAGGGAGAACATGAGCAACGTTAGGTAAGTGGAAAGACTCACATATATATAGAATATCTTACTATATATAACAAGATATACACATAACTCCACCCTACGGTGTCAACATCGATTTGTGTGAACAACATTATCAAGTATGAGTGAGTTGTGATACGCTTATAACTACGTTGGCCACCGTACTTATATTCGCACCCTTTCCCAGTCATATTCAATATTGAGCTCACACATTTCAATGACTGACATAACTAAAGCACCAAACCGCGAACACACAAAAGCAAACGAAAGCGGAACACCGCGCACAAAGATCCTATACGCAACTAAACGACGGATCTTAGGTTATAGTCTAGGCCAATCCACCTAGTTCTCTATAACCTTGGCTCTGATACCAATATGTCACACCCCGACAATGGCGGAAACTCGAGAATGCAACATAATGATCAATCATAACACAAGATACAAAATAGAGAAAACTACATTGCATAAACTTCAAGTGCTACGAAGACCATCAACCTCGAACAACCTCGAGTGATGTCCCAAATCGCAACTAAAATCCATAATCTCTTACAATTATTCAAATGCCCTCACAGGGGTCCATAATCCAAACTTAATCCAAAACATCCAATTACTAAAACCAAACAACAAGCAAGCAAGACTTCAAACGAAATTCCACTCAGGATACTTCTAAGTCTGCTATAACAATCACCAAACTACTCTTCTTTCACTTCACCTGAAAATGATACTCGAAAACGTCAACAATAATGTTGGTGAGCTCGTAGGTTTGACCTTAAACCCAAAAGCTGTGCCAATATTTCAACAGTGGACAATAGTGCTATATGACAGTGAATATATGCAAACAACCTTAGCATCACCGCTAATCAATAACCATATGTCACTTACGCACCTAAAGGGCCTACCAGCTGGAGCACTAAAATTAGGGCAGGACCACACACAAACCTGGGTAGGCGTACCCATCCGCTCCAATAATCACACAAATACTGGGTAGGCGTACCCATCCGCTCCAAACAATCATACAACACATAATATTCACATAGCAGTCATAAGCACATATCTTGTCCCAAAAACAAAACCACATTTCGCACAGATCAATTCAAAACATTTCAAAACACATTTGAGTATCATTTTCCCCCAACGAAAAAACAGTAAAAAGTGGGGCTACGAGAACTCACCTCAAGCAAGTCTTTAGCAACCAAATCTCAATCACACAAGCAAATGCAACGACGCCCGCACACGACCTAGTCCAGTTAATGTCCCAATTTTATCATCCAATTCCAAAACAATCTTCACGTTTATGCATAGAGTTTAGACGTGTTGTACAATTACCCAAAACAATTTAGTGGTGTGATGGTTGACGACTTAATCTCCATAATCATATCAATCTCATTTCTCGATAATACATACTTATACTATTTAGCGTAAATAGATAAGTAATATAATAAATATTTATAATTTATTAATTATAAATATATATCGACAAGTCCATTCGGTACACCTTAATCACTTCAAAATAATCATTATACAGTTGAAAATGAAACGTTTACTCATAATAAATACTTTAGAGAAGTTTTGAGAAAAATTATATTTTTGTCTTTTAGTGAATTTATTAAATAAATAAAATAAAATAATTAAATATTATTTTATTATTTAAAATCAAAAATCATGTTTTTAAGAAATTTTCTAAGTATAAAATTTTTACGAAATTTCAACATGACTCGTACGTTTATACAACATTTTCCAAGGTTTCAAACCTTATTTTCAAAAAAATTCACAAATTCGACACTTTTCGACAAAATTCCAAAATCTCAATTGTTAACGCTCACCAACACGTTTTTCCCAAAATATCGTTCAATATCACTTCGTAAATACATTTCCACTTTCAAAAGTCCATCAAAATTCTCATAACTACTACATATCGCTTATTGGGCCTTAAGGCCCAACAAGGGTCCATTAGGACATATATAAGTCCAAAATACTATTTAAGTCTAAAATCAATGTCCATTTACATATATAAGTATATACTTATATGTAGAAGTAATCCGGACCACAATAAGCCCTCCCATTAAGCCGCGACTCAAATAGACTTATTGGGCCGTGAGTCTATAAACTCCATAAATTAGTTTATTAGCTTTAAATAACGTTATTAAGCTATGTATCGCACATTGGGTTACTACCAAAGCCTCAAAATAGTCACAAGATACGCCATAACACAAAAATAATCAAAATAACTTTTCTAGTGATTATGGGAAGTGGTTCGTGGCATATAAGCCCAAAATAAGCCAAGAAATAGCTTAAAAATAAGCCCGAATAAGCTATACAAGATACTATCAAAATAAGCATTCTAGCATCATATATTATTCAACCATCACGACCACAACATCAAAACTACAAAAAACCTCTTTTTCCTTTTTATTTCACACGAACCAAACACTCCTTTTCTTTCATTTCGCTTAATGACTCAAAAATAAACAACAAAACGTTAAAAAAAACAATTAACACAATATCCCCAACAACCCACACCAACTGCAACACCCACCACACACCACAACAAACCACAAAAAAAATCAACTTTCCATTAAAAAATTACAAAAAATAAATTACCACTAACTTCCCACCCACACAAATAAAAAATTAATCCACAACCCATTAAAACCTTATAAAACTTATTTAACACATAACTAGAAAATTTTTAAATATTATTTACTTAATTATTTTCCCCCTTTTTTCATCCCTGTCTTCCTCTTATCCCCTTTTTCGCCCCCCCCCCCCTCACCCCCGTTTTTTTGAGGGGGCCCGGACGAAACACAAGCACCAATCACTTGTGTGTGTTTTCTTTTTTTGTAAAATCGAATGAATATAATCAAAAGTTTATAGTAAATGGAATATATGTGTACACACCTTAGGACAAACTTTCTAAAAAAAGCCTCCTTGTCCTTTGACTAACTTGACCGGCCATGGCATCCTATAGGTGTCGGGTCTTTCTTTTCTTGTCTTTCCCCAAACTCGCTTAAAAGCTCGTAAAACTCAACGTAAAATTACCCCAAAGTTATTTAGCATTTTTTTCAATTGATTACTTTTCCATTATACCTAGTGTATTTCACACGACATATTTTCACTTTACACCTTCCAAAAACTCATTTGGACATTAACGGACGTGTCAGACTCGTTTTTCGGCATTTCTCCAATATTTACGGGCTTATAACCAATCCGGAATATACCATATCACAATAATACCTTCCAAAAAGGATTATTAATCACAATAACCCACAATTCATCACATATCTCATAAAATTATCACCGTCAACACGGTACAAAATCTGAATAAACCGACAAAAGTCAAATAGTCAAAGGACTACTAATGAAATATGCAGAACACAATAAGGGCAAAGGTTACATATGGCATTGTACTTCATATTTTAAAGCTATAAAACTTGATAAAAGTGGATTTGCAACTTTGTTAAAGGGACTGTTTTTAGATCAGTAGGTTTAGAGGATGTTCTAGAAATTTTGGTATTCTGTAAGACTTTGGAAAAAATATAGGGACCTAGGTATATGTTTTACTCCGTTTGGCCGGGTGAATCGAAGCGTATCGATACCCGATGAATTTTCTATAAAATACACGGTGAAAGTGCTCGGAAACCAAACACATATTTTCATTTGATTATAAGTCCAAATTTTTTAATAGAAACCCTTATTTTTGTAAAACTAAAACTTGTAGATAACATACTAACTTAAATTTGGGCGCTTGAATCGGCCTCAACGGATTTACGGTTTGGGAGATACGTCCGTTTTCTCGAGGCGGTATAAATCCGTAAAAAATCCATTTTAGTAACTAAGGGTAAAATGGTAATTTCACGTATGTTATGTAAATTTTGAAACAGTAGGGACTACTAAACTATCAAATAGACTCGTTTACCTTTTCGTAGACGTAAAAACTGAACCAAGACAAATTACGAATTAGAAGATATGATCCCGAGAAATTGGTTTAAATCTGAAATTAGGGATAGCCCATGTATAATCTTATCCTATATACTATAAGATTGAGTTTTCCCTATATTTAGTGGGTGTTTGGAAGTGCGTTTGAAGCTTGATTATCTGCTTTTCACAATACAAAAACGCAATAATTTACATGAAGGTGTTTGGATGAGATGAGAAAATAATCTCTTATCTGCGTTTGTTGGGCCTTAAAACGCCGGTATGAAAAAGCAGGACATGACCTGCTGCTTGCAAACGCAATCTTCATTTTCTTTCAAAATTACACTTTTGACCCCACTTTACCTTAAACTTGTATCACGTTGGCTAGATGTTTTGTTTTTTGTATTTCTTGCTTTTCTTTTTCTTTTTTGATCAACATAAACTCTGTTGTCGGCTTTGAGGGAATGAGAAGAAAAAAAAAGCTTTGTGAGGTTGCTGTGCTAACTCTGATTTGAAGGTTTCAAGATAATGCAAAAGTATGAGCATGTTGGTCAAAGACAAAAGATCGCAAGATGGCAAAGTCGATAAAGACAATGTCAAAGGCTCAAAGTCAAGATCGCAAAGCATGAAGGAACAAGCCTACAACATATAACGAATACAAAGACCAAGAACACTCGAGCTTAAATGACAAAAGCAATCTCACTGATCTCATGAAGGAGTGTCATCAATGAACTCACTTCGGGGGAGATTGTTAGCCTTAATTTATTGAGTCGAACAAGGAAGCTCGGTCACTCTACGATGGAGCTTCGGTCTTTAATTGATTAATGTTGTAATAGAATATTATCGGGAATCAGGCTCGATAGATAATCTAATATTGTATATGTTTCAGGTTTAATCCCAAGCAAAACCCAAGCCCAAGTCCTAGTTAAATATCCCTCGCGTTACATTAAATGTGTAGGGGTATATATATATATAGATATTTTCCTTTTGAAAATATCTATCTCTCACTATCTCATTTTCTATCAAAATAATATCTTTTCTCTCATCTTTCTCTCTAAACAATCTTCTCTTTTCTAGTTTCTTGATTGAATCGTGTTATGAAGTGTTAATCGGGATCCTACAGATATTGATAAGTAGTAAAAAATTACGTAAAAATGATATTGATAAGTAGTAGATTTAAAGTTAAAATTTTACAATATATGATGATGTCTAGTTTGGTAATTTTACAAGTTTTAGTTATCCAATAATCACATTTGCGAAACACTTAAAAACTGATTATCTGATTATTGCGATATCAAACAACATAATCAAATCCAAACACTATATTTTAAAATCACGTTTTGTGACAGGTGATTATCTGATTATCCGTTTTCAAAACGCATAATCTATTTTCAATAAGCAATCCTAAACACCCCCTTAATGTGTTGTATTAATGATTCAAAACCCAGTTTTTCTATTCCTAAACACGACATGTGCTTTACAGCGCCATGAATGCACAGGTATATTAAGGCAGTTACAGAATACAAAAGATGCAGCCTGGCCTTACCTACTACCATTCAATAAGCCATTTAAATCACCATCACAAACTGCTCAAGAGTCTATCGTTTCAGTTCCTCTATAATTAATCCCCAATACTAAAAAAACCGCCACCATCTAATTACAACACACACCCTCCCAAATCACTATCAAAACACGACACAAATTTTTCATTAGACTCTTCGAGAACACACACACACGTGAATTATGGTTTCATTTTTGGGTTTGATTTTGAGGGGGTATTTTGTGCCAGAAGATACTGTTTCACAATAGTTAGGGTTTCAATTTCGGGGGGGGGGGAGGTCGGTTCCTGTGTTTTTATTCGATATGTTTGCTATGAATTAGGGGTTTTTGCATGTTGTTACTTTGAGCTCTTTGGTGGTGTTGGTGTTCCAGGTATTTGATTTTATTTTTTAAGAAATTCATGATTTTCATTATGTTTATAAAAAAATAATTCAAGGCCTGTGTTTAATTTTATTCGTGAAAATTGTTTATAAAAAAGCGATTTCTTGAGCAAAATGGTAGAGATGGTCGGTCTAAAGAAACCCAAGATAAGTGGCTGATAGTTCCTTGAACATATCGGTACTATAAAACATGGTCATTGTGTTCCTCAATACATTTATAAATTGCAGGTAAATATATGTTCTTTTTTGTTTTTTTTCTCATTTTTGGTTGTTTTCCAGTTATGTTTTTGTTTTCCTTTTTTTTAGTGTTGTTATCGGTGGTTTTTTTTATCTTATTGATGATAATGTTTTAAAATGTGTTTTTAAAGATTATGATTAGCTTAATCGAGTTCTAAACTGATATTTGTGAACCCACTGCAGGTGATATACAAGGTTGCAACACGGTAATTCTTTAAAGAAAAGCATAATCTATCTAGAAAACCATGATTTGGTTTCATTGTTTTGTTAGGAGATATTTATGATAAGCTTAATCGAGTTCTAAACTGAGATTTGTAAACCCACTGCAGGTGATATACAAGGTTGCAACACGATAATTCTTTAAAGAAGAGAAGAATCTATATAGAAAACCATGATTGGGTTTCATTGTTTTGTTAGGAGATATTTTGATTATCTTAATTTTCATGGCTTATATGCTTATTTGATTTTCGGAAAGCTCATACGCTTAATTGTTTTGGCAGGTGTGATTTTGATTTTTGGTTTTTGGTTTTTTAGAATGTAGTTGACTTAAGAGATAAGGCCATAAATTAATTGATTTTGATGAACTTTGTAGGGATTTTCAAACAGCTTTGGGTAGTGTATTCGATTAAGGCTAATAAAAGATCGTGTGACTTTTCATTTATATATTGTCACTATAAATTGTAGTTGTAATCATGCTATGCAAAAACTACGATGTGCAATACATTAATGAGATGCAAATTCCGTCGAGCGTGACGAAGATGGAATTTGGTAATTGTCTTTTTAACCTGACATTGGTATGTAACACTTATCTTTTTTAATCTGGCTGCATATTAATACTGAGATGCAAATTATTATCATGCTTTTGAACTTATATGGGGAGGTTTGTATTTTCTGTCATGTAATGTGTAAAATGGGGCAAGTGGGTGAAATTATTCAAACCTATGCATAAAACTTGTGAATTGCATTATTAACTAAAAGTTTAGATTATCATTGTGATCTTATGACTTTGTACTAATATTCGAACATGTTTTGATTACCTGTTTTGACCGACCTGGTTTTACAGCCATTGAGATAAAACTCTTATTGTGGTGTATTTGCGCAAAACAAGAGAGCTTGGGCTGGTCTGAAAGAACCAAACGGTGAGAGGGTCTAATAAAGACCATCCAATAAGATAACTTTCAGTGAAAATGTGACATTACATATAGGTTATTATAACAACAAGCTAACTAAAGTATAAATTTGGCATTGACAGACTTTGTATAAATTTGTCTAACTTGGGTCTTTGTGAAAATGTGATCACAACAAGCTCATTAAAGTCAAAGACTCAATATGAAAAAGTAAAATATGTCACATACCTTTAGTAGTTTTAACCAAAGTTAAAGACTCAATAATAGCAAGCTAACTAAAATCTATCACATACATGTCTTGCTTTATAACAATATTTAGTTTTAATGGCTTTAAAATAGGATCATAGGTATATGAATAGAGTAATTTGATGATACCAAGGCTTATAGTATGCGCAAATTCTGTCAGGATAAGTTACTTAATTCGATTTCGTCCCATGTAAGTAAAGATCGAATCTTCTTTATTTTTTGGTTTGGTTTTTATGTATTTGTTTGATATGATTGTTTGTGTTCTTATTTTCAGAGGGAGATGATGTTGATTATGGCTTTGTAAAGCTACATATTGTGGTATGCCTTGATCCATTTGCTTATCCAATTACTTGATGTTGCAACATGAAAAAGGTATATGAATAGAGTAATTTGATGATACCAAGGCTTATAGTGTGCGCAAATTTTGTTGGGATAATTACTTAATTTGATTTCGTCCCAAGTAAGTAAAGATCAAATCTTCTTTATTTTTTACTTTGGTTTTTATGTATCTGTTTGATATGATTGTTTGTGTTCTTATTTTTAGAGGGAGATGATGTTGATTATGGCTTTCTAAAGCTATATATTGTGGCATGCCTTGATCTATTTGCTTATCAAATTACCTGATGTTGCTACATGAAAACGGATACAGAGTTAGCCACAAATTGATCATGGTGAACAAGCCTCATGTCTAATGTTCTTAACATGTGACAGCTTCATAATTTGGTAACCATTCTCTTTTTTGTGTTTCTTTTAACTTTTTTGTGTTGGGTCATGTATTTTTTGGATAAAAACTGAAACGTTTGCTATGATAATAATCCATTTTACAACAGCTGTACAGTTCAAACATAATTGTGTTCATAAGTAATTGAATGTACAAAAAAAATATTGCTGTCTCACCATTTTTCCTATGTATATCAAGTTTTACGTAACTCGACTTTAATGTTTTGTAACAGCTGCGCAATTTGGACAGAATTATGTTCATATGTACTTTACTATACGAATAAAAAAATGATTCGTTTGCTATTAGAATAAGGCATTTTGTCACATATGCACAACTCGGACATAACTATGTCCGAAACTATCATATCTACTTTTCTTGATACATATATTTCTCAACACATACGCAATATGACATCAGGTATGTGACATATTTTTCTTTTCGATTTTCCTTATATGAAACACTAAGTGGAAAACTAGATGGGTCAAACGGATTAGATGGGTCAAAATGGGTTTTCTTTGTTGATGTTGGCTGTAAAGTGGATTACGGTATCCAATTAAGATTTCGCAGAGTTGATAGCTTTTGCTGATGAAGAAAATATATACGATTTAAAAAGCATGTCCAATTAGCAGTAGTATAATAGCATTTCTTATTTCCCTGGCCTTTAACTATATATGGTTTTAATAGGTAAATAAAGTGATTAGATAAAAGTGCTACCCTTTTGAAATGTTTTGCAATTCACATCCAGATATATTAGCAGCATGAGTTAGTGCAGCATGCTAGCTTTTCGCCTTCTACCAAACCACAACGAATAAAAGTGTCGGTTTCTTGATGTAATTTGGCTAGATCAATGTTGTAGTAAACCGGAAGAACCAAGTTCCCTATAGAGTCCTTACAGTCCATTATCCTCAGCAATTCATCAAGACATTGACTAGAAGACACATACTCTTTGGAAAGCCTTTAATTTCCTCCTTTAAGAAATATTTGACCATTTAACTATAGTTTTTAAAGAGTCCCTTTTGGAAGAATGAAACTAAGTTTAGTACTAGCTACATTTCTGACTTTCCCAAGATTATGTTATGTCCCTACCGAATGCACCTGTAAAGTGTGTCTTTCAGGTTTCGAAACGGTTGACATCGAGTGCAAATAAAATCAAAGACATACAAGTTGTAATTCTAAGATTATGTTATGTCTACCAATGCATGTAAGTGTGTCTTTCAGGTTCCAAACGGTTGACATCGAGTGCATCAAAGACACACAAGTGTGATTCTCCGTTAGTAAACCAAAAGCATCGAAATCGAATGACAGGCGGCGTTTTTTATTACAGGTTGCAGTTTTGGACAATTTCTACATGGCAGACGGCGGTTATATGTGGTATGAAATCGAACGTCGACCGTCGGATATAGGATGATGTTGGCTGCCAAAATATCAGGAGAGAAAGAATGGGGCGGCAGAATTAGGTTCTACAACATGGTCAGAATCTGCGGATATGAACTACCAACTTCATAAACTCTTGGTGGTATAGTGTTTGGTGACGGTCAAAGTAGTCGTTGAGATTATGATTTTATTATAGAGATGAATGATCTCAAAGAATCAATAAGCTTCTTCTGTCGTATATATATGTCACTCAAGTTACCTATTTTGTTTGTTTATGGACAATCGGGTTATCATTTAGAAAGAAAGCTTAGAGGTACTAATGCAAGTAGTTTTGAATGTTGGCTAAAATTGTTTTGTTTATAGCGAGGAGCATTTTGTTTTGAACCAACCTGCTGAAAGTTAGGATGTCTTTCATATGATAATGCATTATGTTTGACTCAGAAGACTAAATTTTAAAGTTAAAATAGATTATTCTCTAAAATAGTGTTATAGTATCAGTTCTCTGAGATCATAGCTATAGAATGAAAATAGAAAAGTTACAGGCACGCCATTGCCATGATCCAACGCTAACTTCAAAAGGGATAGTGGATGCTGGAAGATGCGAACTACAAGATTGTCATTCGTATTCTGTATATAGGTAAAAAAATAGCAATAATAAGTCAGAATGAGACATTGAATTATATAAAGAAAGTAAAATAAATATGTGTAATGTGCTTAAATACACATACCTTTGACCTTTAAAACCAGACTTAAATGACCAAAAACGTACCAAAAATACATTGTATTTGTATGTTTTCATTTATATTGTGCAGGAAATGGATATCCGACAAAAGGACAAAAAACGAAGCCAAAAACGGACAAAACCGAGCACGGAATGGAAAAGCGTAAAAGTCAAAGTCAAGTCAAGGTCAACCCCAACAAAGTCAACAGTAGTCAACCTAGTCAAAGTCAAAGCCGAGCCAATATCGAAGAAATACTTAATGGGCCCACCCGTACCCATCTAATGGGCCGGGTCAGCCCATTAAGTTATATTATGAAAACCTTATAAGCCTTTAAGGCTTAATAAGCCCAAAAACCTTTTTATTACAACCGGCCAAACAAACATATATAGCCCATCAAACATATAACAGCCGTTAACCCCATTAACCCTTTCACACTTAACTTTCGTTACTCACAAGGACCATTACTGCAATAACAATATACAAAATGAGGGGCTAATGTTGCCAAGTCATCAAAGATTCATATCACCCAAAGGACTTGTGATGAAATAAAACCATAAACCTTAGAGGACCATTTCTGCCCAAACCCCCAAAGTATACCCTCACAAGGACCTTTCTTGCAATCTACTTATACAACATGGGGGGTCATTTTTGCCAAATCCCAAAACTCATACCCTACTCACACTCAAACAAAGTTCCCGCCAAAGCTCTATACCCACACTGTTCCTCTGTTGTTTTTACCTCACCCTGCAACAAAACTACAAAACATCACTCTCCAACCCTCACCCCACCCCAAGAAGTCAAAGGCCAAGTTGGCAATCCTAAACCTACCTATTGGACAATAAAGATGACAACATGATCAAGGGTTTTGATTGATTGACTTTGGGACCAAGCAAAATGGAAGGCCAAGATTGCTTTGAAGACTTCCTCTCACACAACAAGCACAAGGGTTGAGTTCTCTTTGCAAAGAAACACAAGAAGACCTAGAACACTTAGTATAAATAGGGCACTAGTATAGCTTATTGAGCTTTTATCGAATTTTGTTTAAGTCAAAAGCTTGTAAACAACATTTGTACCAATTTTAATTACTGCATTTTTAATATATTGTCATTTAAATTTCTGTCCTTTAAATACTTGCATTTAAATTATTGTCATTTTTAAGCTTTCTTTAAATTATTGTCATTTACTTATTTGCTATTTAAATTATGTTTTTAAGGTTTTATATAAGCTTGTGAATCATCAAAAGCTTATATAAAAAGAGTGTTTACATTTTCTGTCAAAAAAAATCTAAAATCTAAAAAAAATCCCAAAGAAATCTGTCCAAGAAATCTATTGGAGCAAGGTGAATACTGGATGGCCTTGGTTTAGTGCTTCATGGGAAGCTTTAGGAAAGGTTATTAAGTTGTTTGAGAGCTTATTCTCTTGCCAAAAAGCATTGGACTCTTGTAAGCTCACTTTTTCCATTTTTGCTTATTTACTATACAACTGCTTATCATTGCTTATTTTCTGTCTTTTATTGCTTATTGTTACTGTTTTATTGCTTATGAATGCCTTTTAATTGCTAAAGTGTCAATTAGTTAAGTTTTTATGTAAACTGTCTATTATTGCTTCAAACTGCTTGTTACTTGTTTGCTTATTCAATTGCTTATTACTGTCTTCTTTTTGCTTCTTTTTGCTCAAAATTGCTTTGTTGTCAT
This sequence comes from Tanacetum coccineum, assembly GCA_026074375.1. Classification (NCBI taxonomy): domain Eukaryota; kingdom Viridiplantae; phylum Streptophyta; class Magnoliopsida; order Asterales; family Asteraceae; genus Tanacetum; species Tanacetum coccineum. The sequence goes on from BQNB010073379.1 coordinate 13,113, forward strand.
CTGCCTTCATAACCCTTAACTTAAATCATCAAAAACTAGTGTAAAAATAGAATTTAAAAGGTTAAAGGGGTGTTTGGGACAGTGGATTAAAGTGGGTTAAAACTGGATAAAATCTATTTGGGTCACTTGGTCACTTTTGGTCAGCATTTTTTAAGTTGTTTTAGATCTGTTTTCAAAGTTTTTTAGGTCTTAAAGTGTGTTTTCAAGTTTTTCTAAAAAGTTCTTTAAAAACTGTGGTGTCAAACAGTTTTAAGGTGCTTATTAGTTTAAGGCTTTTAATACCAGTTTTTAAGAGTTATTTTATGTTCTTTTAAGTGTATAAGTGCTGGAGTATAGAGTCCTTTAGGTTTACTTGTGCCTTTTCAAATCTGTCAAGTTTTTGGTTAATTAAATATTTGTTTAAAACTCCCTTTTTAATTCCATTTTTCAAATAGTAAAAATTGTTTTTAGCTTATGAAAATTTGAGCATAAGCTCATTAGGGGATAGTCTAAATCTGTTTTAACTTGCTTTTCATTTTAAAGCTTATCTTACAGCTTATTTTTATGCCTGCTTTTTGCTCTTAGACTTTACAAAAGTTTGAAAAACCAAGCAGTCTTTGTGACTGCCCATTTTCACTTCACTTTTTCTAACTTTTTAGAATTTCAAACCCTTTTCCCTTTGCTGTTTTAGAAATCCCTTAAGTTAGGCTTTAAGCTAGTACAAGCCCCAAAGCCATAAGGATCCTTCTTGGTGCTTAAAATTAAGCCCGAAAAGTGTCCTTAGGCTGTCTTTTATGCAGTGTTTTCCCTATTTGCTTATTTGATTTTTCTTGCTTCTTCTGCTTGTTTTCCTGGCTTAATTGTATCTAGACATGCTTATTAGGTATAGAGTAGGACTTGTCTTAGCTTATTTTTCATTTCCCTAGCTTATTTGTCCTTTTAGCTTAGAATATTAAGTTTTATTAGGTCCTTAGTTAAAAAAGTGAATCTGCCCTTTTAATTTTCTTATTTGCAATTTTCTAGCTTTTTTGCTTAACTTCCAGTGCTTATTTTGTTCATACTAGCTTATTAGGTATAGTAGATATTCTGTTTTTGCTTATTTCCATTTTGCATTAGCTTATTTGTCCTTAAAAGCCTTAACTGTTTAGCTAAATATGACTTAGTGTAAAAAAATACCTTCTGCCCCTTTTGTTTGCTTATTTTCCTGCTTATTTTTAAGTTACAAAAAAAATTGTCTTTTTTAAAGTTGTTTGTTTTTTTCTAGTTTTATAAGTTTTTTAAAAAAAAGAGAAAAAAAAATATTTTACCAAAAAGGGAGGCCAAGGATTCGAACCCTGGGCCTCCCCTTTCATACCAAAGCCTCACACTCACACTTTGCTACCAAACGTGCCTTGGGTCTTTTCTGCCTAAGTTTGCACACATATTCCTTTTGGACGTTCTTTTCCTGTTTTGCTTAACAGCCAACTTTTGCTTATTTCTGGCTTATTTATAAGCCATTTTTCAAAGTTTTTATTTTTCTTGCATCCAACATAGTCTTAGTTACTTTTTGTAATTTTTTTATATTTTTCCTATTTTGTTTAGTATTTTTAATCAATTTTTCTTTATAAAATAGTTTTTAATTCATAAAAAAATATTAAAAAGTCAAAAAAATATAATTCTTTTTTAAAAAATTTTCTTTTATCATTTAGCACCTAGGAAAATTAATTTTGCTTTCGTAGGGTTAATTTTGCAAAATTTGAGTTTTTAAAGAACGGGTTTTCAATCCCGTTCTCGTTTTTAGGTTTAAATCCGTTCTAGCTTTCGTTTTTAAGTTTTCTCTCATCGTTTTTGCATTTTAATTGTATAAATTATAAAACCAACTCCAAAAATCTTTAACCATTCAAAAACGTGATCACGAACGTTCTCGATTTTCAATGCGCACCTCGTTGGGAGAACGACCCGGGGGATTTTTGATATTCCTTTGGTCAAAAGGAATTTCTTTGAGTCTTTCGGAATTCTTATTATTACTATAATTGATTTATAATTATGAAATTATCCTTATATATTTATTATATTTATTATATTTATTATAATTTATATATACAAAAAGGCTAATTTTAAGGTTATCATTTTGGCGCCGCTGCCGGGGAGGGGGAGGTGTGGTGCGATTTTCTGTGACTAGTTTGAAGATTAGTTTTTGAAGACCCTTCCCTCGTGAAGTTATAATTTTAGTTTGTGAACATTTTCTTTTATTATAAAAACCAAAAAATACAAAAATATTTTCCATTTTCTTTTATTAGTATTAGTATAAGTATAAAAAAAACAAAAAACATAAAAAAATTGTCCTTAATCAATATAATGCTTGCATCTTAAGCATTATCATAATAAGTTCCCAAACAAAAGATTCAAAAACTTGCCTTTGTGTCACTTGCGATGTACGGTCACTTTTAAATGTTTTAACATAAACATATAAGAAGAGGGGTATAAGGAGGGTTGTTCCGAGGAACTACGACCCTAAAGGAGAAAGGTTTTTAATAGCTTCGCGCTTTCCTACTCCTCCGCTCCTTTGTGCGTTTTTCTTTTAAAGAGCTACCGTGAAGCTTGTCGATTATTGGTTTAAGTTATTCGATCTCGTTTTGTCCATTAAAATAAATTGTAAAATAAATTGAAAAAACCAAAAATATTTTTATTTTAAATCTTTTTAGTGCATGCGCACCCGTTCTTCTTCTAATCTCGTTGGTAATTCTTCTTCTAACCCAACCACCACAAACCCGAAACGTCGTAACCGTAGACGTTCAAAACAACTGTAGTTACGATGGCCGATCAACGTACTATGGCGGAATTACTCCGTGTACCTACCGAGGGTTATGTGGAGGCAATCGTGGTTCCTTCAATTCTTGCTGAGCATTTTGAGCTCAAGCATAGTCTCATTAATATGATGACTTCGGACCAATTCTTCGGACTTGAGAAAGACAATCCTCACGACCACATCCGTTGGTTCAACAAAATAACTTCCACAATCAAATACAAGGATGTGCCGAATTCAGTAATTAAGCTCATACTTTTTCCTTTCTCTCTTGCGGGGGCAGCCTGTCGTTGGCTCAAAAAAGAACCCCCTCGTTCTATTCTCACTTGGGAAGATCTTGTGTCCAAATTCATTAACGAATTCTTTCCCCCCTCAAGAACGACAAACCTTCGAAATGAGATTTCCAACTTTCAACAAAAGTTTGATGAATCGTTTCATGAGGCGTGGGACCGATACAAAGATCTCCTTCGTGCTTGTCCTCATCATGGTTTCACCGAATTGCACCAACTTGATACTTTCTACAATGCCTTGAACCCGGCCGACCAAGATTCCTTGAATTCTGCCGCCGGTGGCAATCTTTTGGAAAGAAGTACTCAAGATGTGTTGACGATTATCGAAAACAAATCCAAGGTCCGCAATTCACGAAACAAATCGATTGTTTCTCAAGTGAAATCAAGTGATGGTAATTCTTCTTCTTCCGATATAGCCAAACTTACTCATGCAGTAAATCAGCAAACGAGTGCTGTGACTACCGCTATGACGGCTATTCTTAAACAATTTCAAGCAATCCCACCTCCAACTTCCGTAAAAGCTGTTGAGGAGATTTGTGTTACGTGTGGTGGTGCTCATCCTTATTATCAGTGTCTCGCCGCCGATGGCAACACTTTCCCAGAATATCAGGATAATATTCAAGGATAAGTTGCAGCAGCCACGGGTAACTACAATTAGGGTAATTCCGTTTATCGTCCTTCAGGTATGGCTAATCAAACAAGACCACCGGGTTTTGTTCAACAAAACATGCAAAATAATCAAAACCGTTTTAGCCAACCTCAAGGATATAACCGAGGAAACAATTTTAATCAAAATGAAAATTATCAAGCTCTAATTCAACAAAATCAAAGTGTTCATTTAAGTGAATTGGAGAAAATTAAGAAAATGAATGATGTTAATATAAAAGAACCACCGGGTTTTGTTCAACAAAACATGCAAAATAATCAAAACCGTTTTAGCCAACCTCAAGGATATAACCGAGGAAACAATTTTAATCAAAATGTTAAGAACATGATGGCTAGCTTTTTTCAAATGAACACCGCTTCTACCTCGGGTACGAGATCTCTCCCTAGCAACACCGTTGCTAACCCGAAAGGTTAATTGAAAACCATTACCACTCGAAGTGGTCTTGTTCTTGATGGACCTTCCGTTCATATGCCTCCTCCATTTATTAATCCGGAGGAGGATGAACGTTATGAGGAGACTTTAACGGACCCGGAACATGGTGAGTATACCATTAAGGTCCCACCACTTCTTGTCCAAAAAGCTAAACCTCCTTCTCAAAGAAACTTTGTGATTCACCAAAGGGATCCTCGTCACCCTCATATCCCTTATCCGTCTAGAATGAACCAATAGAAACAAAAAGAAAAAGATGAAGTCCAAATTCACAAATTTTGGCAAATGTTCAAACAACTTCACATCAATATCTCTCTTGCCGATGCTTTGATTCTAATCCTGAAATACCAAAAAATGTTTAAGTCTCTCCTTTCCAACAAGGAAAAACTTATTGAATTGGCAAACACACCCCTCAATGAAAATTGCTCAGCGATTATCATTAAGAATCTACTCGAAAATCTAGGTGACCCTGGGAGATTTCTCATTTTGTGTGGTTTTAGTGAGCTTAAGTGCAAAGCTCTAGCCGATCTAGGTGCTACATAAACTTGATGCCACTCTCGGTTTGGAAAAAGTTAGGATTACCCGAGCTTATTTCCACCCAAATGACTCTTGAACTTGCTAACCGGGATATTTGCACTCCAAAAGGAATTGCAAGAGATGTCTTTGTTCCGGTTGGAAAGTTTACATTTCCCGTTGATTTTGTCATTGTTGATTATGAAAGCGATCCTCGTGTCCCCCTCATCTTGGGTAAACCTTTCTTACGGACCGCTTATGCTTTGATTGACGTTCATAGAGAAGAAATTATTCTCCGTGATGGTAATAAAAGATTAACCTTGAATATGAGACATGACACTTCAAGGTATTCAACCCAACGTCATCAAGAATCAATCAACATGATTGATGTCTACAATGTTTCACATGAGGAAATTCTTAAACATTTGTTTGCAACAAATCATCTAAGTGGCAATCCCACTTCTTCTCTCACTTCTCATACCGACTTAACTTCATCGGATGTTAATGATGATATCTTTGATCCGGAGGGAGACATTATTAAGAACTTGCTAAATCTTGATAAAACCAAAGATCTCCCTCCATATCATGATAATCTATTGAGTGGCAATCCCACTCTGATTTCGGAACCCGAGACCAAGTCTTCTTCTTCTTCCCCCACACTTACTTCCATCGAAGAAAGTGATTTAATTTGGGAAGAATTCGAAGCTTATCTTGTAAGTGATTCATTTCCATCGGGAAATAGTAATCCTTCTTCTCCTCTCCCTCCTTTTCATAATTCTTTAAGTGGCAGCACCACTTCTTCTTCACCTAGTCTCCTAATTTTTGAGACTAGCTACTATTTTCTCGAGGAGTTCGCCGATGAACTCGCTCTTATCACATTTCCACCGGGAAATGATGATCTTCCCTTTGATGCCGAATCTGATCTTCGAGAATTAGAGTATTTGCTTAACCATGATCCTATCAAGGAAATGGATTCTATTCTCGAAGATTCGGTTGATAAAAATTCTTCTAATGACAATCTTGTTGATACCATTTCTGAGATGTTCACCGATGAACATGCTCTTGATTACTTATCCCTACCATTATGGGATGATTATGATGATGAACTTCTCGATCTTGAGACCGTTAATGATGATGCTTATGATGATCCTTTTTACTCCAAAGAAGAGAAAATCAAAGAGTCTAAACTCTTGATTGATGAACTTGATCCCCCTAGATCAAGTGATTTTTTTCCTTTTCCCGAGTGTGACTTGGTTTTCTATGAGGATTTTTCCGAGGTTGATGCTTTGTCTTCGACTAACAACGAGGACAAGGTATTTAATCTGGGTATACTCATTCATGAAAACCTCTTTGAAGTCACCAACTGTGCAACACCGGAAAAGAATGTAAAGAAGGCCACTAATGCTTCTTTAATTCTTGAGGATTATAATCCTCCTCTTTATGAATTTGCTTTCCACAAAGAAGTTCTCGGGCTCGAAGCTTTACTCTCGTTTTCGTCCAAAAATGAGGAAAAAGTTTTCAACCCTGGGATTATCACTTCTAAAAGAGTTCATTCTTCTCTTCTCCCGGAATTATCTCATCGGGGCCCTAAAGCTTTCAAAGTCATTAAAATTCTTAAAAGCCAGATGGATACTTTTTCTTGCTCTTATAGAGAGGACATCCTTACCTTGGATGTCCTGTATCTCCATTTCTATCCCCCTTGACCAGCTCAAGTATGGGGGATTGGGTCAAGCTAAGTGACCTAAAACAAGCGCTTCGTGGGAGGCAACCCATGCTTATCCTAGCATAATCGTAGTAGTAGTATGCTAAGTTATGTAGTAATGAATAAGTGTTTTTTGTTGTTGTGAGAGGCTTACCTCTTTCCTTTTCCTTGTTTTGTGTTTTGTGTTTTGTGTTTTGTGTTGTATTGTCCAGGATTACTCGGATTTTTAAAGCCTCTCGTGCTCTCGGTTTTGTCCTTCGCTCACAAGAGCTTCAAATCCTCAGCTTCATTTTGGGAATCCGATATCCAAATCTTATCGACTAACGTTTATCTTTAAGTACACTTAATAAACGGCTTAGGATTTACGTAGAGACCCTTCTTAAAACATTGAGGACAATGTTCGGTTCTAGTATGGGGGGATCTATCGATTTGATTGTGCCTGCAGTTATTGTTTTCACGTAATCCTGTTTTTACCACCAAAAATTCAAAAAAAATTAAAAAAATTAAAATTTTCAAATATAAAATAAGTCTTTTATCACAATTTTGACTTTCTTGCTTGGTAGAATAAGTGTAAATTTTGACTCGATCGAGCGTGTTGAGCTCTAGCTTGTTCCTTAACTTTTAGACTAAGCGTTCGCGGATCTTCGCGAAGAACGAAAAATGATAGAGTTAATTATGAGTTGGATGCTAAACAAGGATTATTTGGAAATCTTACAAGCTCATGTGTGTAATTTGTGGCTTTTTCTCCCATAAGCTTCTAACCGGACTAATAATACATGCTATTTTTGAAAATTAAACTTAAATCAACAATTTTTGAAGTCGATATCAATAATTTTAGTTCAAATTTATACTTAAATTTTCTAAAACGAAATTTTCTCTATATCGTGGTAATATAAAGTGTAATGAAAAAAAATGAAAAAATGAAAAAATGAAAAAAATGAGTAATAATTATAAACTGTGGGCTGATAAAAGTTTGCTGCATCTTGCCGGCTCACAACCGATGTTGCAGCCTTCTAAAGAAAGCCCATAGTAAGAATAATAATTCGAGACTGATAAAAGTTTGTTGCATCTTGCCGGCTCACAACCGATGTTGCAGCCTTCTAAAAGGTCGAGGATTTCCTTAAGAATGAATAATTATATTAAGTGTAGTAAATGTGAGTTAATAAATATAGGGAAAATCTCTTTTTCTTAAATTTAAATATGCTTTTGAACTAAGACTATTTCATTTTAAGTTTTTCTAAATAAGCTATGTATATACAGGAAACCTAAGAGTTTTTTAAACCAAAGGTCCGTGAGTCCCGATACTAGTCTCTGTGGGGTGTCAAAAGCCTGGTCACTTAGCCGCAAGGTTGGGATGTGCCGAGACGAAAGTCGCTACATGGGATGATCTCGCCTTCAAACTCATTATTCTCAGGTGGAACGTGAAGCATAGAATTTTGTAAAACGTTGATCCATGGTTGAAATTCGAAATGGCACATTCACCTAGTATATAATAATTGTCGGGAGTGAAAAGTTCACAAGTTACAAATATGAGTAGTGTTAGCATCTTTATTTATATTTAACGGTGATTTCGTTTTAAGCTTGGTTTGGAATAAGTGAAAAGTCAAACGTTCTAGTTAGTTGCTTAATATGAAAAGTACAAAAAAATGAAAAGAACAAAAATATGTGTTGGAATAAGTAAATACATTTAAAAATGCTCAAAACAGGGCTTTTCTAAACTATTGATTCTTTAATTCCCCTTGACGAACACTTAGCTACTTTTTGAGGTTATTAGTCAAGGGGGATTAAGAGTCTTAGTTTTCTAAGTGCTTACTTATAGCATTGTGTGAGGACATGCAATAGTTTAGTATGGGGGATTTTGGTATGTGCTTAAATACACATACCATTGACCTTTAAAACCGGACTTAAATGACAAAAAACGTACCAAAAATACATTGTATTTGTATGTTTTCATTTATATTGTGCAGGAAACGGATATCCGACAAAAGGACGAAAAACGAAGCCAAAAACGACAAAACCGAGCACGGAATGGAAAAGCATGAAAGTCAAAGTCAAAGTCAAGGTCAACCCCGACAAAGTCAACAGTCAAAGTCGAAGCCGTAACCGAAGAATACTTAATGGGCCCACCCGTACCCATCTAATGGGCCGGGTCAGCCCATTAAGTTATATTATGAAAACCTTATAAGCCTTTAAGGCTTAATAAGCCCAAAAACCTTTTTATTACAACCGGCCAAACAAACATATATAGCCCATCAAACATATAACAGCCGTTAACCCCATTAACCCTTTCACACTTAACTTTCGTTACTCACAAGGACCATCACTGCAATAACAATATACACAATGAGGGGCTAATGTTGCCAAGTCATCAAAGATTCATATCACCCAAAGGACTTGCGATGAAATAAAACCATAAACCTTGGAGGACCATTTCTGCCCAAACCCCCAAAGTATACCCTCACAAGGACCTTTCTTGCAATCTACTTATACAACATGGGGGGTCATTTTTGCCAAATCCCAAAACTCATACCCTGCTCACACTCAAACAAAGTTTCCCGCCAAAGCTCTATACCCAACACTGTTCCTCTGTCGTTTTCACCTCACCCTGCAACAAAACTACAAAACATCACTCTCCAACCCTCACCCCACCCCAAGAAGTCAAAGGCCAAGTTGGCAATCCTAAACCCACCTATTGGACAATGAAAACGACAACAAGATCAAGGGTCAAGATTGATGGACTTGGGCACCAAGCAAAATTAAGGGCCAAGATTTACTTTGGGACTTCCTCTCACATAACAAGCATAAGGCTTGAGTTCTCTCTACAAAGAAACACAAAAAGACCTAGAACACTTAGTATAAATAGGGCACTAGTATAGCTTATTGAGCTTTTGTCGAATTTTGTTTAAGTCAAAAGCTTGTAAACAACATTTGTACCAATTTTAATTACTGCATTTTTAATATATTGTCATTTAAATTTCTGTCCTTTAAATACTTGCATTTAAATTATTGTCATTTTTAAGCTTTCTTTAAATTATTGTCATTTACTTATTTGCCATTTAAATTCTGTTTTTAAGGTTTTATATAAGCTTGTGAATCATCAAAAGATTATATAAAAGAGTGTTTACATTTTCTGTCAAAAAAATCAAAAATCCAAAAAAAATCCCAAAGAAATATGTCCAAGAAATCCATTGGAGCAAGGTGAATACTAGATGGCCTTGGTTTAGTGCTTCATGGGAAGCTTTAGGAATGGTTATTAAGCTGTTTGAGAGCTTATTCTCTTGACAAAAAGCATTGAACTCTTGTAAGCTCACTTTTTCCATTTTTGCTTATTTATTGTACAACTGCTTATCATTGCTTATTTTCTGTCTTTTATTGCTTATTGTTACTATTTTATTTCTTATGAATGCCTTTTAATTGCTAAAGTGTCAATTAGTTAAGTTTTTGTGTAAACTGCGTATTATTGCTTCAAACTGCTTGTTACTTGTTTGCTTATTCAATTGCTTATTACTGTCTTCTTTTTGCTTATTTTTGCTCAAAATTGCTTTGTTGTCATCCGCCTTCACAACCCTTAACTTAAATCATCCAAAAATTGTGTAAAAATAGAATTTAAAAGGTTAAAGGGGTGTTTGGGACAGTGGATTAAAGTGGGTCAAAACTGGATAAAATCCATTTGGGTCACTTGGTCACTTTTGGTCAGCATTTTTTAAGTTGTTTTAGATCTGTTTTTGAAGTTTTTTAGGTCTTAAAGTGTGTTTTCAAGTTTTTCTAAAAAGTTCTTTAAAAAATGTGGTGACAAACAGTGTTAAGGTGCTTATTAGTTTAAGGCTTTTAATACCAGTTTTTAAGAGTTATTTTGTGTTCTTTTAAGTGTATAAGTGCAGGAGTATAGAGTCCTTTAGGTTTACTTGTGCCTTTTCAAATCTGTCAAGTTTTTGGTTAAGTAAATTTTTGTGTAAAACTGCCCTTTTCAATTACATTTTTCAGATAGTAAAAATTGTTTTTAGCTTATAAAAAATTGAGCATAAGCTCATTAGGGGATAGTCTAAATCTGTTTTAACTTGCTTTTCATTTTAAAGCTTATCTCACAGCTTATTTTTAAGCCTGCTTTTTGCTCTTAGACTTTACAAAAGTTTGAAAAACCAAGCAGTCTTTATGACTGCCCATTTTCACTTCACTTTTTCTAGCTTTTTAGAATTTTAAACCCTTTTCCCTTTGCTGTTTTAGAAATCCCTTAAGCTAGGATTTAAGCTAGTACAAGCCCCAAAGCCATAAGGATCCTTCTTGGTGCTTAAAATTAAACCCAAAAAGTGTCCTTGGGCTGTCTTTTATGCAGTGTTTGCCCTATTTGCTTATTTGATTTTTCTTGCTTATTCTGCTTGTTTTCCTGGCTTAATTGTATCTAGACTTACTTATTTGGTATATAGTAGGACTTGTCTTAGCTTATTTTTCATTTCCCTAGCTTATTTGTCCTTTTAGCTTAGAATATTAAGTTTTAAAAGCTTGTAAGTGTATCTGTCACTTAAGCTCAGTTTTAGCTTATCATCTTTGCTTATTTTAGTCATTAGTGCTTATTAGGGTTATGACTTTAGATGTTTAGCTTATTTTCTTCTTTGGTTGCTTATTTGAGCTTAAAATAGCAAAACGGTTAAGCCATTTGGGTTTTAGTGTAAAAAAGTTATAACTGCCACTTTTTGTTTGCTTATTTAACTGCTTAATTATAAGTTACAAAAAGTATGCCTTTTTAATTTGCTTAACTTTTGTTAGTGTTTTAAGTTTTTTTAAATTATATATATATATTATATATTCTATATATATATATATATATTTTTATTTTTATATATATATAGTATTTTTTATATTTAGGGATGGGTATCCATGAGAAAACTTATTTTGGTGGAAAACCCAGAAAACCTAGAAAAACCAAACAAATGCCCTAAAAAAACCAAACAGATGCCCTAATTTTTTAGGCTTAAAAATTATTTTTTCAGGCACAAATATGGCCTCGTATTTACACTCTGTAAAACAACAAAAAAACAAACGATGACCTTAAAAACTAGGCATCTGTTTTTTGATTTTTTTTGGGCATCTGTTTGGTTTTCTGGGTTTTCTAGCAAAATTTGGTTTCTCCCTTTTAAGTTTCAAAAAAGTTATTTTTTTTTAAAGTTGCTTATTTTTGTGTAATTTATAAGTTTTAAAAAAAAGAAAAAAATATTTTCCAAAAAGGGAGGCCAAGGACTCGAACCCCAGACCTCCCTTATAGCACATACTCGTTCCACACTCAAACACACAATACCAGCGGCACTAGTAGGGCCATCTGGTATTGTTGTGCAACATTTAATTTATATACTTGTTTTTTCAGTTTGTGATATAAGCTCATTTTAGCTTATTTCTGGCTTATTCAATAAGCCTTTTTCAAAGCTTTTATTTTTCCTTGAACCAGCATTGTTCAAGCTTCTTTTCCTAATTTTTTTAGATTTTTCCCGTATTATTTAGTATTTTTTATCATATAATTTCTTTAAAATCGTTTTTAATTCATAAAAAATTATTAAAAAGTCAAAAAAAATATAATTCTTTTTTGGAAATTTTCTTTTATCATTTAGCACTTAGGAAAATTAAATTTCCTTTCGTAAGGTTAATTTTGCAAAATTTGGTTTTTTAAGAACGGGTTTCGAATCTCGTTCTCGTTTTTAGATTTTAATCACTTTTAGCTTTTGTTTTTAGGTTTTCTTTAATCGTTTTTGCATTTTAATTGTAGAATTAGTAATCCAACTCCAAAAATCTTGAACCATTCAAAAACGCGATCACGAACGTTCTCGATTTTCAATTTGCACCTCGTTGGGAGACGACCCGGTGGATTTTTGATTTTCCTTTGGTCAAAAGGAATTTCTTTGAGTCTTTCAGAATACTTATCGTACTATAATTGAATTATAATTATTGATTTTCCTTATTTATATATATTATTTATCTATACTAAAGGTTAAATCTCTGGTTATCAATATGCCATCGCACCTTCACAATGGCCGGTTGGAGGGCCTCAAATATCGTCATTCTAATTGTACATATTCATCATCCACGAACTTATCTTTTAGCGAGGCCACATTTTCTTTCTCCATACACCACTCACACTTCATTGGCACTAACTGAACTCTGAGCCGGTTTCATAAATTGTAATGGATTTTGTAGTTTAGAGTGGTGTATGTTAATGTATCCTTTGATATTTCTGCATTATCCGTACCTACTGATATATGTTTTCCAACGAAATGATCTGATCACTAAAATCCAGACCGATTTCGATAGCCAACTTCTTTTGCACCTGCAGTCATCAAAAACCAATTAAGTCTCAGAACTACACTCAACGTAAACTGTTACATCGATAGTCTTCCTGAGATCTTCTCCCAATCAAGTTATGTTTTATGAAACCCATAAACTAAACCCGTTACAATTATTTTTTAACCATACACCAATCTAAACTACAAAATCCATAACATTAACAAACTACAGACGTAACAAGTACTGAGATTTCTGCTTAGTCTATGCTACACATAATTAACAAAAACATTTTACAAAATAACCACCTCGATGATCAACAAAAACAACTTTAATACCAAACCAATCTGTCCCACTACCATGTAGGCAAAATATTTAGGCAAAAAGAAAAGTTTAATCTTCATGGCAAAAAAACTTCGTAATCTATTAACGAAATATCACAAACACAAAAAACTAAAACGATTTACGAGATTCAATTGGTAAGTAAACCGTTTTTATCGCCAGATGCTCAAACAACCAAAAGTAATAAGGCATTCAACCAATGACTAACAGTTGAAACTATAAGAATTGTAACAAAGATGTAACAATAAAATTTTACCCACAGACCAAGCCCGGTGCAACGCACGGGTGTGGCCATGCCTCGTTAGGCTTATAAACAACACTATAATGGATACATTTAATTGGACTTATAAACATTAATTTGAATATTTGTTTTGGGCTTATAAATATTACATTAGATATTTATTCTAGGCCACATTATTTTATAAAAACTAAAACCTTAAGTACAATGCCAAATTTATAAAGATTTCATAAAAACTTATTTATATTTGTTACGTAATATTTTTATATTCTAAGTCGAGACAATATTTTTAGGTTGCTTTTAGAGTTTTACTCGGCTTCTTGACACTCATTTCTCGTTATCTTTTCTCGGCATTCCTGACGTTTATTTTCTGTTATCTTTTGCTATATATATTGCATAAAGGTGCGTTTAAGCCCCTTTTCTTATTAATTGTTTTACAAACTCCACGGGGGAGATACATGCTATTTTTACCTTTGGAAGCAAGTATTAAATCTGTATGCTATGCCTAAAATATTATTGCCTAAGTACCACTACTGCCATTTAAGTCCCCTGAAATCATGAGCCATTAATTGCTAGTAAAGTAAACGTGAGTGTTGTGAGTAGATCTATTAGGATTGACAATCCCCGTCCAATCCCCGTCCGGGTACGCAACAACTAATACCAACCAACGGACGCATTTAACCTTTGAATTGATACTTGGGTGTTAGTCAAAACTCCCTATTTTGGGGCGCATGCCTGATTGGGGTTTGTAACTTGTTAAGTTTCGGTGTCATGAGCTTAGGGCAATAATGACTGATTTTGACTTATGAATGTGTTTCATTAGTCTACTATTACTGAAATCTTATGGTCCATTGCTTTACTTATAAAACCTATAAATTTCACTCAACATTATTTGTTGACATTTTTAGCATGTTTATCTCAGGTCCTTAAGGTGTTGTCTTGGAAGGAAGTCGCGCGGATATATTTTGAAGACTCTGCATAATATCACATTCGATAAAACTTTATTTTGAAAACATTGTATTTTGTTAAAACTGTTGGGACTTCTTTTTGTAAACTCTAATGTTTAAAAATATCAAATGTGTAACTTTTCAAAACGTCTCATTTAGAGGTCATTTTCTGTAACTTGTACTTTGTGGTATGAAGTAGCACCCCCGGTTACCCTCTGCTACTATCTGATTTTAGGGGTGTTTTAGATTGGTATTAGAGTTGTTGGTTATAGAGAACTAGGTTGCATTTAATACCTAGATAATAACTAATATTCATATTAAGATCCCCTCATGGTTTTTCTTGATATCCGTGCGCGTATACTTCCTAACTGCCTATGTTGTTATATTTATATCATTACTATTAATATTATATAAAGACTATTTGTATAAACAACTGATTTACTTTTTGATTACTTATGTTATTTTCTAGAGCATCACTATATTTTTATATACTGTTTATTTATATAAATAATAGAACTCTTCTAAGACATTATGAGTGACACAATGGTCTCTAAACCTTTCTCAAGACATTGTGAGTTACACAATGGTCTCTAGACATTTCTTAAGACATCGTGAGTGATACGATGATCTCCAAAACTTTTTCATGACTTTACTTATTTCTCTTTTTGATAATATCGAAAATCGACATAGTTTGTCGATCCCATTGGTTATTTTACTATTCGACTCCGAGTTTGAACACTCGCCTCGTATTTTTAAATGCAGATGTCGTCATGTAACCCACCGCATAGAAGCATGCCGGCTAATTGGGATATCAAAATTAACTTGTCAACTCGTATGTGGTGCCTTGGAGCACCTACTTTTGGAACACGGCTCATTAGCGTCTTATTCTTTTTCTCTTTTCTCCTTATGATTTTGGAGAATTATACCACCAAGAAGAATGAACCAAAATGTGTTGAATGACTCATTAACACCTTATTCTTTTTCTTTTTTACTTCATGTGATTTTGAAGGACAATGTCAACTACGGGACAAGGAATGTGTTTTGCGGAAATTGAACAGATTGTAGCTCAACGAGTTACTAATGCTATTGAGGAAATTCCTATCTACGAGACAAAAACCCATGTGGCTCGTGACTCGATAGATCAAGTCATACGTTAGGGAGCAAAGATAGCAAAGAATGTTAAGAGGAAATGGGAAAGTGGTTATGACGGAAATTCTAGTCAATAGCAAAACAAACAACAAAAGGTCATGAAAGCTTACCCTGTTGGGTTAAATAGCAAGAAAGGTTATGCTGGGAAGTGTAAGTTACATCACACTGGCCCATACCCTGTTAAGTGCAAAAGATGTCAAAGATAGGCCATCAATCCAAGTACTGCAGGAGTAAGACCCTTGCTACTGGTAGCAATTCAAAACATGTAGTAACCTGTTTTGGATGTGGTGAATAAGGGCATTACAAGAGTTAGAATCGTTGCAACCAAAAGGAAAATAAGGGAAAAGCTTGCGGGGATACAAACGTCATTGCAAAATATCTAATGCATAAGGAGAAGTCTTTTCGCTTTGCATAATAAGACATAAGTTAAAGATATTCTAGGTCTATATTTTTCCTAAGAAACTTTTATTTGTATTTTCCTATGAGTATTGTTGTATCGTCAGATGTTTTATTTTAATGTTTTTATAAAATTATGTATTATGACAAATCCATCGGATACAATTTGATACTCTATTAAATTATGCAAGTTACTCTATAGATTGTCATTATCTTATAAACATTTCTATAATCATCCTATAAACCAGTTTGTTGACATCTTGTAAACTATTTTGCGGTCATCCTACAAATATTCTTTTTGTCATCTTATAAACTACCTTGTTCTCACTTTATGAACTATTTTACTACAATATAAAACCATTTGATACTATCTTGCACCATTTAACTTTAAGAAACATAACACCAGTTTCATGAAAATGAGCATTTCATCGTTAGTCCTAAATTAAACATAGCCTGATCACCAATGTATAATTCAGGAAGGACCATGCTATGCTGGGAGTAGTCATCTTAAATTTTTTTATCAAAATCAATTTTCTACTTATATTTCCAAAAAGCAAAATTTCGTGTGCGTATACATATTTATTGCAAGTACCTTCACCTTTTCCCAAACACTCTGCCATCTGACGGCACTAGTTGAACTTTGGGGATCAGAGTTCCCTTAACGGAGGTAGACTGTAACAATTCATAATTTTTAGGTCATTATTTAAATTCATACTTTATGAACTTAGGTCATTTCATTCATTATAACTTGCAAGTTTCCTGGTAAACCCGATATTGCGTAAACTTTTTCATTTTTGCACTTACACTTGTGATATCATCAAATAACATCATACTTTACTATCATTTATCCCACGTATTTTACCCACTTTTATATAATTATTGCAAGATATTGGTACTTAATTGCTTAAAGTTTATTATTGTAGTAATTATGGAGTCACTTGTGAAGAAGAAGCAAAAAGGCGCAATTCTAGAGCTTAAACGAAGACATTTGAAGAATATTATTTTCTGCACCTATACGCTGTATCCAGCAATGAAGATACGGCGTATCAGCGCCAGCTCAGCACAATAAACGCGTAATGATCAATTCCCGATCCGACGTATCCACTACAACCAATACGTTGTATGGACAGTTGTTCATCAGTCAAAGATACGCATTTAATATGATTGATGGTAATTATCTTAATTGATTTGATCATATCGCAGACTCTAAGGAAATTAACCCCTATACGCCGTATCCACTTATCCCCATACGGCGTATCCAGGCGTATTTCAGACACTATA